>BOPP01000088.1:4395379-4486638 GCA_017312745.1 Gryllus bimaculatus
GGGGGGGGCAGGGACGCGGAAAGGGACTGCAAAGCTTGGAATTGCGTTCTGTTAGTGCTCAAAAGACCACGCGTATCACGAAACAAACCGGTCTTGCGGATGCTATTCAGTGGAATCTCCATATCTCTAAATAAAGGCCAAAAGAGAGTGTTTCAATGATCGAAGTTCGTCATATCTTACCTTCCAATTATAGAGAGGAACAATCACGAAGACTGAAATTCAAAATACCGAAATTACGAACTTCTGACTTAATCAATATTAACATAACTCTTTTTTATTGCAGGCTTCATAATCGATTTACTAATTTAGTGTTAAAATAAAAATAATCTATAAACAGACCGTCAACGCACGTTTTGCCACAGACACACTTTTATATGATTTTACAATATTACACTCACATATGCTTGTGGATTTGAGACTGTTTCACACACTTTTGTTTCTTCGTCAGTCAGGAAATGAACTAAACGAATTTGTTTTTACTGTGAACGTTTTACCCTAAACATATCACAAAAAGCAAACGGTGCTCACCTCCTTTCCTACATTTTGCTAGAAGACATTACAACAGCGATTCAATAACACGTTCAGAAAAGAGAAAACATTTGTACTAGTATTGAAATTGTTTCCTATCATTCGAAGTAGAAGTACAATTATACAGATGTGTACAGGGAAAATTAAAGGCGAGAATAAAATTTAAATCATACCTAGAAAATGGAGTTATGAAGGTTCCACTAAACTTACATTCTTCACGTTTTCGAAAGTTTCGATAAACTAATGAAAGCAATTTTCACTTAGTTTCAGGTAAGACATAATCCATAGATGTTCGGCAACTTAGATAAGCTAATTCTGGAACGATAAATATAACAAAACATGTCAATATTTTAAGCATTTTACGAGTTGGTTGAGTTTAGTTTTCGTGATACGCGGTTTGTCCAGTTTGTTGCCTTAATGTCACCAAAAGTTGCAAAAAAAGCTACGAGGGTATGCACATGCATGGGAAGCAATGGAATTTTCTAGACTATTCAAGGCTGTCCACCTAAAAAAATTGAGTCCTTCGTCTCTAACAATAACCTCTTTATTGGATTTAATGTATTATTACTTTTTTACTATTATCTCCGAAAAGGTAGGAAATTATAGCAGTCATTCCTACTATAATTCTCTAATTACCATTTCAGTTCATGACAACTGAATACATTTTATCCTTCTGCACAATATTTTTCTTATCAATTCATAATAAAATATTTTTCCCTCTAAAGTAACTTTTCAGTGCTAAGATAAGTTTTCATTGTGTGACTACTACAATAATCCGGTTATCCAACAAATGGGATAAATGAAATATTTTCGTAAAAAATGCATAACAGGTGTACCTTCGAAGAAATAATTGTCAAATGTAATGTACACATACCGTCTCTGTTCTTTAGTCAACTTGAAAGAAAAATATCAGTCTCAAATAACTCAAAAACTATATTAAAAATTAAAAGGCATCCGCCATTTGTTTTATACGTAGTAAGTTTTCAAGGTTTCTTAAGATTTTACGAAAGACATTCTTGCTTGGATAGTCATAATTACAGTTTTAAGGTTGTGGGAGCGTAGGGAAAAAGGGTATTCTGGCAGTATAAGTTTGATTTTTGTTAATATTATATTGACATATCTGCAAAACAAAGAAATGCATTTCTTTTTATTATGAAAATTTTGAAGGAACGTATCTTAAACGCTATAACTATTTTCGTGCTAAGAATTAACATAATAGCTAGTTTTTATAGAACATTTTCAGAACGTGAATGGCACAGGAAAAGTGTGAAATACAAATTTGAAATCATACATTTTGAACAGTACCTAGACAATAAAATATATTTTCATTTGCTTTCGATCTTGATACATGGATTAGGAACAATTACGATTTTTCTTAATTCCAAATTCAACCACCTCTGTATGTATAATCACATAGGACATGGGTTTTCAATTAAACCCTTTTGATGTCGAGATTGAACCTAACTTCATATTAGTTTAATGTAAAATGTATGAATAAAAATAGTATATTTGCTGCAGAAACACCAGATACCAAACCATTTTACTGTATTATTGACGCTTAAGAATAATAAGGTGAGAAGATATCGAAATGTTATAAGCAGAAGGCGAAAAAATAATGTTTATATTTTGGAAAACTTGTGTTAACATTTGTTGAGAGTCTTTGATATGTTCGTTTAATGTTTTACAAATTATTTTGATGTTAAAACGACCAATGTACTTTATATCAACAGAAATATATAATTCCTCGGGAGTTCTAACACTACTATGGATGTGAATCTAATGTCCAATTTCAAGTTAGCAATATAATTTCTCGAAACTTGTTTTTTTATGAATTAACAGGCACAATAAATTATAAAATCAATAATACTCACCTAATTTTTCATAATTATAGTATTGCATCTCTTTATGAAGTTAGTAAAGTTATCAAGTTAATTGATTTAAAGCAATTAGGTGTAAAGCAAATTTATTTGGTTGTTTCAAGCGATTTAGTCCCAAGCAATTGGATTCCAAGCAACAAGCAGCATGCCAGTTATGCGTTAGCCCCCAATGGGGAAGAGTGTTCCGTGGAGATCGATATGGAATCAAGTTCGTGGAGAAGCCCGCTGACGTCCGGTCGCTAGCAGAGCGGACGTTCGACTGGTGGTCAGTGTGTCTGTAACTGCTGCGGCAGGTTCTGCCTTCTACAGCATAGAAAGAACTGAAGAGTTAAGAAAAGGGGCACTGGCTCGCCAGTCGCCCCGAGTACTCACCGTTGACGTACTTGAAATTGCCCAACCTGAGCGCCGCGTACGCGGACACGTCGTCCAGGTTGATGAGGACCTCTCGTCGCGGGGACGGGGCCGCCTCGTCCAGCGCGCGCCACACGTCCACGCCGTCCACGCGCCCCAGCGAGGACACATTCCCTCCTGCACAGCACGTGCGCGGCGGGGGTAGCGGGCGCGCGGGCGTCAGCAAACGAAGAGCGCACTTCCAAATCACGTATCTCCATTTCCATTTGCTTTCTCGTTGTTCGAACCAATACAGGCGGGGTAAGTCGTTTCAGGTGGTGGAAGCATACCAGCGCGTTCGTAATATTAGCAATAAATAATTCTTACAATTCTTGTCCGTCAGTTTCTATTACCAAGGAAAATTATTTATGTTCTTATATTTGTTGAAAAATGTTATTACATTTATTTTTTAGTTTGAATTTTGTATAATATATAATAAGATGAGTTTCAAAACCTTTTGTGTTGGGTATCCTCTTATGTGTTTTAAATAAAATGTCCCTATAGTATTTTCAAAAAATCTTGTTTCTAGCCTGATGAAGGGGCATATTGAGCCTCGAAACGTTGTGTTGTAGAAATATAAATAAATGCATTATTAACGTCAATCGTTTTTTAAGAAAATGTTCTACTCATGAATGGCCTAAATAATTTTCCTCAATAAATAATTATTTTACAGGTTTGGTTTCAGAAGCATATATTCCACTAGAAAGTGCGTTTTGTAATTTTTTTTGATTTCGTTACAATCCTATATAATATAATTATATAAAACAACAACATTATGTGCATTTTACAAGACTTGAAACGCTGTTGTAGACTCACGAGGTCATTCGCGTCATTTGTGAACAACGAGTGTACTGCAGTTCTGAAGGCGGCTCCACACATGCGGCATTCGGCGAATCCCGGGCAGCCACTCGCCGAATCCCGAGTAGTGTGGAAGGGTTGCTTCGATTTCCTGAGCGCCGAACATTCGGTATTTGCCCTACCCACCGCGTACCGGTCTTTAAGACACTTCAAAGGGAGCGAACATTCGCCGAACACATCAGATGGGCGAGATTGGCTCATTGGGCGAGATGTAGATCGCTCCTCGGTGAATGCCGAATGTGTGGAGCCGCCTTGACGAGCGACTTGCGGACTGAGGACTAGTTGGGCACAATCGTTACTCAGGACTTTTGTAATTTGCACCCCAATTGAATCAGTTCACAAATTTGTGTTTTCTTCAATTGTATCCGATGAAAGTAATTTTTTTGTTCGGCAATTCTCTGAACTACCCCCAGAGCTTTGACTCACAACCTTCTGGACGTTATAGAAGTAGAGAAATCGTCAAGAAACCGCTCTGCAGAAACAAAGTGTTTATCAACAAAATGATTTTAAAAACATTTGTTTATTTAATTGAGAAGAAAACGGCGATGGTTTTCCCCACCTGAAATGTCTCACCTGTATATTCTTAACGCGTTTCTCCATCATGGACCCAAACATTTTGTTCAAAATTTACATATTCCCTGTGTTAAACTGTATCCAAAACTGTTGAATCTTATCTTGAACTATAAGGGTGAATGTGAATACTTTCCCTTCATAAAAAATTGCAATTTATGGAGATACCTCACTTTGGAAATAAGCCCTTGAATTGCACATCGACAATGCCCGCTTATATTACATTAAAAATTAAAATATATACAAATTAAACATTCTTTATATATTGTAAAATTCTGGTTAACAACTTCACCTGAAACAAACACAGTTTGCATTTAGCAGTCAAAATATTCAAAAGGTATGATATGTTTAACAACAAAAATATACACATTTTCTTTCACTTTCCTCTTCAGTAATATCACGTAACATATCATGACTATCCATTTTAATTTACATTATTTTCTTCGTCTCTTATAGATTAATTTTATTTACACTGCTTTCATTACATTGCTTATTAGTATCTGCTAAAGTCATGTCCCGTATTTGTAATTACAAGGGCAATTGGATTCACTCTTCGAATGAAACCTTCTTGAGAAACACAGAGTAGCGTGAACATTGCAATTCATACATATATGGATATACTGAAGGCAATTTTCTCTTATTACTGATTGATAAGCGGCTCAGAAATAAAAATATGTTTAATGTTTCGCACTCCAAGCTCATGGGATAAGTTACCTTTAATGTGGTTGACTTTCCGTCGTAAATATGTTTTAATTACGTATTCTTTCAAACTTATTTTGTAAACTTTAAATTTCTTTTATTTAAAAGCGTATGTTGTGTAATTTTGAGTGCCATATGAACTTTTGCTTCACACTAAAGATCTTCAGCATCATTAATAGCAATAAGAAATGCAGCACTCTACAATAGCACATTATTTCCAATTATTATTTTGCCCCGGAGCCTTGCAAGGGTGGGCGTGCGCTTACCCGCCAGGCCGTAGAATGTGGGGAGCCAGTCGGTGATGTGCAGCAGCTGGTTGGAGACGCGGTGCTTGGCGCGCAGCGAGGCGCTCCAGATGCACGCGGGCGTCCGCACGCCGCCCTCCCACGGCGTCGCCTTCACCTGCGCGCACACAGCATGGCATGACTCGAGAGGTGGTGCTATTCCTCCCCCGCTGGAACGTGAGGTTTGTTTGGCGCATTGATTCGTGATTCCGGGTGCGTCAACTGCTAAGGTCATTAGTGTAATGCATGTTCCCCCCGGGTGGTGGAAGTGATCTTCCCCGCTGGATGGTGAGATCCGGCGCCGACCTACCTGTTTTCTCCAGCCAGGTACCCCACCAGTGGGCACCGCCCCAGCCGCGACAAGCTGTAAGCTCCCGACCGGTCTCCCGGCATGTGTGGTATTGTAGTGTATGTATGTATGTATGTGTGTGTGTGTGTGTGTGTGTGTGTGTGTAGTGAGGGGTAAGGAACAAGAGGAAGGAAAGATCGCTCACGGTCTGTGGCCCGTTTGTTAGGGTACTGCTCGGACAATCTATTGGAATTGATCGGAGAAACCACAGAAAACTACTGATCAGAGCAGCCGGCCGCAAGAATTCTCCTCCAGACTGTGACCTAGCTGAGAAGTTAGTGTCGAAAATCCTTTCACCGTCGGGACTTGAACTTAGGACCTGCCTGTTAGAGGCACTACAGTGACATCAGTTGATATCCTGAGCCACCTCTCCCGGTGTGAGTTCCACCTTCCACGCCAGCTTGCGGAACGATCTCCTCGAGCGAGGCCCCACCTCAGATGGGCCAAGCTCTAAGCTCCCGATAGCTCTGCCGACATCTGTGGCAATGTAGTAGATGAAAATCTGTGTATGTGCATGTACGGGAGGGCAGAAAAGGGTGCAGGATGGGAAGGAATATTCGCGTGCGGCCCTTGGCCCCTTTGCTTGGGTACTTCTCCAACATTCACGTGATATTGATCGGAGAAACATGGACACATCCCAGTAGCCTCCCTACAAATCACCTCCAGACAGTGATTGAATTCGATTCAGCTACGTAGTCAATGACAAGAAATCGCCACCGACGGAACTCGAACAACAGGACTGCCTAGTCAGCGACTTTGCAAATGCAATGCTATCATTAAACCATCTCAGCTCCGACCAATGAACTTAAATCAGGGAGGAGAGGTCGTAGTGATGGAGGAGACACGTACAGCGACAGATTTAACAATTAAAAGCTGACAAATACAGCGACATCTATGGAGGGGATAAGAAATCAGAAAAGAAGGGAACAAAGGCTCGAATGTTAAAGAGAGAGGATTCGGAAGAAAATAGAAGTGAAATGAGAACAAAACAATATACAGATAGAGTAATGCGACTATTCGTTTCTCTCACTGTAAATTTTAAAATATATTGAAACTTTTCAGGGGACTATGGACCCCTAAACCCTCCCCATACACGACTATGCGTCTGAGCTAAATTTATCAACACACCGCGCACAAAACATCATCATGGCTTCATCCAAATTGCCGTGACAGCAGATGAGCTCGCATCAGCCTTCTGAAACATTCAGTTCATCAGACCAATCAACCCGAGTGTTGCAACAAAAACGGGCATGCGACCTCGACGCAGCGTCGAGTGAAAGCAAACCATTCAGTGGTTTACCGGCGAGTGAAAGTGAAAAATCAAGTGCGACGCCATTTTTATCAGGGTCATCACAAGGTAGTAAACATTCTAATGAGGTAATAAACTCAATAGAGTCGTTACAAGATTTATATGAAGTTACTATTTATTACAGATTAGTAGTCTAGAAAACGAAGAGTGTCTCGTTTAGTCGCCAGACGAAGCTTCAAAAATTCTTATCTTTCAAAACACCGATGAAATATCCACATTCAGAGGCTTAGTAAACACGCTTTAATCAATGGCAAAAAGTAACGTTTCTACACAACTAAAATCATATAATTTAATAATTAATTTAGCGATGATACTCTCTACCCTGAAGTGATTAAATATTTCCTCAAATACTGAAGACAGTTCCATATTAGTGTTGCTACCCAAAAAATCTCCGTTGTTATAAAAAACGTTGCTATTTAAAATCTCAGAGAACGTAATTATTACGGAATTAAAATCAGACTAGTGAAAAACGTCACAAACCCAAAAGTGGCTCACCAATACCCGTAGTTATTGTAGAATTATCTAGTACTAATAATATAGAAAATATTTAGCTAAACTTGTTATTTAAAATATTATTTGCTACATTTAAGTGAAGATAGAGAAAAAAACAGTGTTGCTGTTACACTCTAACAGTGACTTACCCTCTAATTGTAGAGAAAACTTCGAAGAACCTGATCTCGTATCTAAACAACCTAAAGCACTTACACCTACTCGAAACAAGTAGTACTACAACAGCACACACTCTTGTATATTGGCAATGTTCCATAATATTTTTATTTTGTACTTTCTCTCCCACTGAGACTTCAGACATCATTCGAAAAGTGTTAACGATATATCTCAAATTTACTCCAAAACTTCTGATATATGGAGTAAAGTGTACATGCCATTAATTGAAGACATAATTTAGATAAGATTTTATTAAGAAAAAAATCACTACCATCAATACTGTAGTTGTAGGAAGACTCCGAATTAAACTTTTGCAACTTTTGAAAATTGTGAGTTTCAGTGAAATTCAGACCTATACCAATTTTTTAAGCGTTCTTTTCTCTATCCAACAAAAATTTTAAAAATACAAATGTAGCCATTGTTGAGAAAAGTTTGAAAATGTTGTTAAGGCTTCATATAAAGTAATCTTGAAAATGAAAATATCTCTTCATTCAAGGGACCGCGACTTCAATCAGGACCATCGGGGAAGATAAAGTTTTGTGAAATTCTGAGTACGATACAGGTGCTAGTGTTGTTCATAGAAGGTTGGGCGAATAGATCGATACGTAGACAGACGTTAAGAAAACACTTTTCAGAAATCAGGAACCCCCAAAACGTATATTTTTGTAAAAATCTCGACACCGATTTCTTGCAGCATTGCATAATTTTCTATATGCTACGTATAAGAGAAAGAAAAAGAGACCACGAAATGGAAAATTATTTTGAATGTCTCGCAAAATCAGTCGCGAAAACTTTCGCGAAATCGCGAAAACTTTCACTCTCCGTCACTCACCCTACGTACTTCCGTTACCCCTGCATAACTCTCTTATTCATGGTACACATTCACTTCATCAATTAAAAATATAGCCATTGATTCAGACACAAAATTAATACGGAAATATCCTCATAGTAATAATGTGTGGGCAGAGAAACGTCATCTCCGTGTTCCTGTACAATTTCAGTCTTCGCCCACTTCTCATTTACACATGTCGTACATCATCGCTATCGTACATCAACACCCCACAAAACACGATTAATATTTGTCAAAAGAAAATCCTCCGTACTGCAACGAATGTCCCATGGTTTCTCAAGAAAGTCACCCCTCAGGCCGATGCCCACCTAAAGTCAATAAAAGCAAAAAGTACCTTCCAAAATTTCTACTTGTATCTCAATTGTAACTTGACAATCCTTCTCCAACTCAGTGTCGATAATCCTTCTTTTCTGGGAAGGAAATACAGATACCTATTTCACTCCTTCCTTAATTGCTTTTGACTAATAAGATATAACTACACCAGTAATTTTAATCATCTTCCAGCGATTCTCTGTCAATTCTTAACGTGTTGTCTCGCTCTATATATTTCTATAGAATATGCATCTGTGGAGCCGATTGGCTGAACGATCTCCATTCCACTTCACGACAATTTCCTCAGCTCTGTTCACCGGGTGTTTCTTCTCCTCGAGCAGGGAGGAGAAAAGATGCAGCGGGAGAAGAAGAAGAAGAAGAAGAAGAAAGAGAAGAAGGAGAAAGGAGAGAAGAGAGTAAAATTATGGAGAGCAAGGAGAAGGAAGTGGAATGCAATTACTAACATGATGCGTTGAAACGTTCGTATTAACATTTCTTCAGGCGGTAATGCGAGTCTGACGAGTAGCTTTAATGCGAAGCAGCGAAATATACAGGATATTTATGGAGGAAACAATGAAACTTTGAAAATAAACTCTTAAGTCAATTTTAAGCATTTTTCTTCTAATAAACTTTGTTATTTCGAATGGTTAAGGCGAAAAAAGCACTCAAAAATTGGTTTGAAAAAATATTTTCTTTACTAAATTTGCATTTTAGGAACATATAAATACTCCAGAAACATGTAAATTGTTTATTATTTTCAAAATAAATGAATATATTTGTTTACAAAGAAAAAATCACAGAAATAAAAAACAATTGAATTGTGTAAATTTGGCGTTTTTACTTTCTGTGGTAATTTTTCTTTGTGAACAAATATATTCAATTTCCGTGTTTCTGGAGTGTTTATATGCTTCTGAAATGCAAATTTTTGCATAGAAAGCCTTTTTTCAAATTAACGTTTGAGTGCTTGTTGCGGCTCAGTCATTCGAAATATCGAAGGAGCGTCTTAGACAAAATCTGCTTAAAATTGACTTAAGAGCTTGTTTTGGAAGCTTCGTTGTTTCCTGCCACGACTCCCTGTATAAAGAAAAGCAAAGCGCGAACGCAAGTCAGGAAGAGCACTCACCCCCTTGAAGGGCCAGTTGGAGCCCCTGTTGGCGTGGATGCCGCGCGTGGGTGCGCCGTTGTCGGACAGGAACAGCACCGTGGAGTGCTGCAGCATGCCGCGCTCCTGCAGCGCCTGCAGCACGGCGCCCACCGACAGGTCCAGCTCGTGCACCATCGCTGCGCACCGCACACCGCATTTGCGTTCGCGTTCGCATTTGTGTTCGCATTTGCGTTCGCGTTTGCATTTGCGTTCGCGTTTGCGTTCCAATTTGCGTTCGCATTTGCGTTCGCACTCGCATTTGCATTTTCACCGAGCTCAACGCTTAGAGCGCATTCCAGCGAGAGATCTGGATACTTGCACACCTAATGGCCGAATCGAGTTCTCGAATGAACTGGGTAATGTTCACGTCCAAAATGGGTCGTTAATGTCCTTCGCAGGAACGTCTTCGAAGGATGCTTCTGTCTTTATCTGGATAAAGTGCAAATTAGCCAGGATGAGGTGGCTAAGGAAGGTGAAGAACTTAGAAAAACGAGGAATGGCATCATATGAATAAAATAATAGCATAAGATATATTATAGTATGCGATCAAAAGGGGTCAAACAGCTTGTGGGAAGTTTCAAAATCTAGTAAGAGATAAAATGAGTAGTTTCGAGCATTAACACTTGAGTTGTCAGTTACACGAGGTACACCTAATCGAACATTACCTCACTGCATTTCTCAGTTAAGCTAACATTTTCGAGTTGGGGCAACGGAATAGGTCCTTTGTGCATCGCGATTTACAAAAACAAATCTTGAGTCTGTCCAACACTTAATCTCCAAAACATTTTATTCCAAATACTGCTCGCGAACGCACAAGACGCCTCCCACTCGGATAATCACCTTAATTTAATTAGCGCCATGTGGTTAATGCCAGCAATAGTCGGATGACATCCGAAATGATGCATTCATCATTCATCCAGCTTTATCCAATACGTCTGCCTAATGTGTGAATTAACCGTCTAAATCGCATTTTTGTCATATTTCGGACTTATCACACAGAGTTTTCACCAACTCATTACTAACCATCTGAGCACCCGTTATCCAGTACCTGGAATGTATTACTATGACAGATTTCTCCTCTGAATTGTAAATAAACAAATGTTTACTATGCCCAGTCGTATATTTCTGGGCATGAAGTGTGTAAATGAGTACTTACAATCTCAGTCAATGAAATGTAACTGTGCAAAACTATTCCGCCTTTGTAATATCTAAATGGGGCTAGGCGAAGAACAGCCGTGATGACTTGTGCAACGCCACAGTTATTGTTTATTAATAATATATTTATTAATAATAATCATGTATGTAATTGGTATTTTAGGATCAGATTAATCTGACTTTTGTGAACTAGCGGTGTTCCCAGGCTTGGACTCTGTTTTTATTTCTTATCCACGCCGGGGGCAAGGGAGATGAGAGGGCATGACTCTCTCCCATTACCGTGTCTAGCATGGTGTACTTGGGCTGCCTGAGCATTTTACTTCCGTCACACAACAATAGAAACTGAGATGATTATTATCGAACCCAGGGCCGCTTCGTATGTAGCACGCTGTTCATGAAACACCCGAGAGGTATAATATTTCTTTATTATTATTATTATTATTATTATTATTATTATTATTATTATTATTATTATTGCTTTTTATTGTCGGCATTTCCTGGTTGTTTCGTGTCCCCTTCACGAAGAGCTTTCGATTCAGTTTCAAGGTCCCTCCAATTTAACTATTTGTGTATTTATTTATTTATTTATTTATATATTTATTTTATTGTAAATTCCGCCCCTCCGTCTGAATAATTTGCGTGGTTGAAGTGCTGACCTGCGTAGAGGCGGCGCTCGGGGTCGGCGATGTGCGCGAAGCGGGCCACGGACTCGGCGGGCGCCTGCAGCGGCACCTCGTAGTTGGCGGCGTGCACCGCCAGGTGCGCCAGGTACAGGAAGAGCGGCTGGCGCGCGTCGTGGCGGCGGATGCGGTCCACCGCCTCCTCCGTGAAGAGGCGCGTCGTGTACTTGCCCACGGCGTCCGTCGCCACGCTCATGTTGCTCCGCATGTCGTAGCCCTCGAACGGCGCGAACTGTCCCACAAGCCCAACACGCACTGCCATTACACGCGAAAGCCATACTCTGACATGCGAATCTTTCACATTATTAAGAGCGACATTAATTTGTATCGACATACAATATGTTTCTGTACATACATAATTTCATCCCAATTTTTGATGTCCGAATTATTAACCTGTACTGTATTAGTTGTTTTTTAGTATTTTTGTGCCGATAGAAATTAGTGCAATTACAACTATGCGTTCGATGTATTTCATAACGAAACAAATAAATTTTCCAAATCTTTAGAATGGAAATAGTTATTTTAATTGCTTTGGGCAAAAATGGGCTGTTTTGATTTGAAAGGAAGTAATTGGTTTGTATTTAAGTATCGTTGGAAAACATCGAAAATACTCCATTTTTTGCAAATCATTTTTCCATTTTAATTGTAAATGTGTTTCCTTGAGAAAATAATGTATGAATTTGGTGGTAGTTACATCTAAGAAATAGTATTTTGAAAAAATAAAAACGTTGAGTTTGCTTCCCTGAGAAGTGTAGCATACTGTATTTTCTCTCTCAGAATTTTACCTTTATATTTGATTCCTCATTTTTCAAATCTGATTTAATATTTCGTAGTAATTTATTTCTTTTAATAACGAGTAGAACAATGCGCTCAAGTGAATTTGAAATGTATCTTGACAAAAAAAACACTTTGTATTAGAATTTTCGAAATAATATTGCATTTTTCTATGCGAAACAGTCAAATCATCTCTAAACACGCCCACATTTGGAGGTTGATGAGATAAATTTAAAACGTTTGTCAACAGAAAGTAAAAATCACGTGAGACATTTCTTCACCTCTTACAGCTTACAACACATCGCACATTCAACAAAATCGTAGAAGGCCACCTTGTCTCCTTGTAAGCCAGGCAGTTCATGAGCATGTAGTGGTTAATAGGAATTACGTTACGTGCGGTGCATTTCGGATCAATGGCCGCCATCTCGACCACGTTGTTTAGCCAGTTTTCTTTGAACCATTAATCAAAAGCTAAGAGGGCGCCTTGTTTTTCTTCTAGACTTAAATGTAGCCTTCTCTTTGCGCACGTTTTATTGAGCTCTCACAGCTACTAATAGTTGTGGTAGGAGTAGAACCGTGGGGAATGGTTTGCTATTTTGTTAGCAATACTATAAAATCAAAACTGTTGTTCGTTTATCGATGTAAATAAGTTTTCTTGAACTCGCAGGCGCAAATGTCTAGTTTTTCAAATATTGCTAACCTCGCTTTTTGAATACTTTTTATTCATCATTCAACGAAGTTTAGAAGAGTGCACTAGGAAATTCTCTCCGCACCGTGCCGAGTCAGGGCCTCCGATTAAAAATGACATTTTTGTTGGAAGCAACCAGATCACTGGGAAACAAGTCCAGCGAACAACTCTGCCAGCATTTGTTATGATTCTGGCGAGTACACTATGTACGTTTTCTTTTCTTACAAGCTCGTACAGCTCGTTCTACCGACATTTCTGTTGCTAGCACTCTCTCTCCGCAGTGGCAATTTGCGGGTGACCTTCCTAGCACGCTATAAGTAATAGAGAGCGATTGCAGAGCGCAAGAAAACGTGCGCAGATACAACTTCTGCCCTATACGTCACACACAGTTTTACTGTTATTTTGACGAAACTAAATGACCGCCAGCGCTCGAGGGCCTTACCGAGGCCTGCACGTTGTGCGAGTAGTAGTCCTGGTGGCCGTTCCAGTAGCCGAAGTGCGAGTGGAAGCCGCGGAAGATGGGCGTGTACTCGCGCCGGAAGAAGCCCAGGTGCCACTTGCCCACGGCGTGCGTGGCGTAGCCCAGGTCGCGCAGCCGCTGCGGCAGCAGGCGCTCCTCCAGCGGCAGCCCCCACGGCTCGGGCGCCAGGATCACGTTGTGCTGCATCCCTGACACACAAACACACATACACTCACGGAGGTGTCGTGGAATAAATATTACAAACTTCGAGAGGGGTTTGAAAACGATATCTCTGCGAATGAACATGTGGTAGGATATTTCAAACAACGAAGTTGAGGCGTTCAGAATAATAATAGCAGATCCCAACCGATGTTCGTTTCGAGAAAATGACTTTTGTTGTTTTCGTTTACGTTCGCTTACCCTCCGGACCCATTTTTGAAGGTGGAATTTGAGGGATAACCCAATTCATTTGATATTTCAGCATATGAGATGTATGTGGCAATAGTTTACCGTCATATTTCGAACTGAAAATGCGAGGTTGGTTGGGATCTCCCGTTATTATCCTGAGCGCTTTAGTTAAATGCATTTGTGCATGTGGCCTTTGTCTCCAATTTCTAGGCATCCGCGTAGGCACAGATGTTCGGCGTGTATTTGAAATCCCCTTGACTACATCAGAACGTGACCCGCCGAACATCTGTACATAAGAGGTTGCCTAGAATTCAGGAAAATATATGCCCTAGAAGATTGTAACAGTAATTTATTCTGTGTCGTCCTGTATTCGCCGCAGCTACCCGACATCACTCCTTTAGTACGCGGGATCTTGCTCTAAGTGTCCCGATTTCTAAGCGTTCGCGTGCTGTTTATGTTCATTTGCACATTGTACATTGTAGAGTACATTTTATGAATTGATGTAGTTACCTGATTTTATTTTAGAGAGATACATTTTTGTATTAATACGTACGTTTTCAACCGAAAATTGGGATCAAAATAATTCAAATTGAGAATATTCCAATCAAACTGAGGAGGAAAGAAGAGAAGCAGGACAAGGCGGACAAGAAAAAAATATTAAAATTATTTCTTCAAATTATTAGCTATTTTTAGTGACGTGAAGTGCAGTTCCAGGGAAATTCAGTGTGATATGCGACATTGCCAATGTTAAAAATAAAATAAAATAAAATATAGTGGAGTGTGGGGCTGGGCGTTGCAGTGTAGTGCAGGCAGAAACGTAAGCAGTAAGTGGATTAGAGTAAATGAAATAATTAAGATTAGAATTACATACAATAGCAATAAGATTAGAATATAATTTAGATGGTATTAATTAGCTGTAAGTATTATTTTTGGGGGCAGCATATGTAATGTGTTGTATGTGTGTGTGTGTATTGTGTGTTATATCGTGTATCACGCACGTGTGCATAATACTAATATTTTATATGAATATATATATACTATATATATATATAGTATATATATATATATAGTATATATATATAATATAATATATATATATATATATAATATATGTGTGTGTGTGTGTGTGTGTGTGTGTGTGTGTGTGCGGCCGCAGCGTCGTGTTACGTACGTGTGCGGTGTGCGTGGCATGTTTGGGTGTGTCACAGAGAGTTGTTAGTTTCACAGTGTACTCGTGAAATGGAGGCTTTTTTTGCATAACTGCTTCGGATCATGTCTTATGAGTAATGCATATATATTATATACTTCATTTGTTCTTTTCACTGTATTTATTAGAATATTTAATGTGACTTCATTTTCAATTTGTAATAGTGTAATTAATTGCTTACACCTGGGCAAGATGCCAATTGTGGGCCAATAAATAAAAACAAATATTAATTATTCATATATTATATATTAATTAATTATATATATTATATTATTATTATTATTAAAAAGGACGAAAATGAAAAGTAGGTGTACCTGAAATTTATTTCTTTTTTTCAATAATTCAGTAAATGCGCAAACGTTTCGCATTTTCTTAATTTTAATTTCATGTATATTCTCAACGTTTGAACGAGCTTGCTTTTGTGTAGAATATCCTTGATCTCAAAACGAATTGTTTTTTTCTCAGTTTAAAGTGTTTGTTATATTATAGGTTAGTCTCAGCTTGTATGTGGTTCTCATCAATTTGAGGTTGAAAAGGTATTATACATACACTATTATTTCCTGAGTAAAGTAACCTTCAACTCCTTTAGATTCTTTTCAGAGATGAATTGTGCCGCTCCAAAAATTACGAGAGTATTTTCCTATTCTGTCTTATGTTCTCACCTGTTCGCATTGGGTACTTTCCGGTCATAAGAGCAGATCTCGAAGGAGTGCACAATGGCAAAGTGTAGTGATTGTTGAGGATGATTCCATGGTAGGCCAGTGCATCTATATTTGGCGTAGGAATTTGGTCATTTCCATGAAAGCTAACGTCGTCCCATCCCTGAAACACAAAAGTTGGAATTACTTAAGGGGACAACATTCGATTTCATGTGGATACGTTACACATGTAAAAAAAATTCTTATTTTGCAGAAGTGTTTAAATGAATGCTGAGACGTTCACTTCGTTGACAAAGTAGAAGTGTTTTACACTATGTCTTAACTTTTTTAATTACCTTATTCATTTTGTACTTTCCCGCCCACAATTCTTAAGAAAATAAAGTATTGCAATCTTGCATCGGAAAACGGCGAATTTTCGTCAGAAACTGTTTGATAACAAAATGTGGATTAATCTTATTTCTGTATATAGCAACTTACTCTCTCTAACACGTTCTGTAGTAAGAATCCATGTTTTGTTGGTTTTTGAAACCAAAAAAAGTCGATTGACTACAAAACGTCTGTCTGTTCGTCCATCTGTGTCAAAGCTAGCTCTAGAACCATTCAGTCGATTTTTTGCAAAATTGATATTCCTCGATCAATTTAAATGAACTCGATGTCCCCTGAGTTTGAATCGACTTTTTTGATTTTGGGGGTGATTTATATGAAACAACTACATTTTCAAACTTTTTTCAGAAATGGCTCCAAATTTTTTGATTAAACTTTATCCTCAGGTAGCGACAAAACGATACAGGTCTTACTGACGGTTCCAAATTTTTCTTTAAATCTTGTCCTGGTGTAGAGCAAATGACGCATAAAACATTGCAAAACTACAATTTATTATTCATTTCATTTCATGACTCATTTGTATTCAGTTTCATTATGAAATTTTTTCCTCAATGAAATCTGTTCTTTAAAACTATATCTTGAATAATGTAAATGAATGAATCTGAATTTTTGGCAATTGCAAATGCAAATGTTGAATTATTTTGTGTGTCTGGAAGGTTGATTTTTCTGGGTGGCTGGTAATATAAGGGTATTGGGAATGGCATTTTTAATTCTAAGAACTTGCATTACGAGTCCCAATCTAGAGAAGAAATTATCCCTGGTTGAAAGCATTTTTGCAGGTTCATATAGTATTAATATATTGCAAAGCTGTTACGAATGATGCGAGAAAGTATGTGCTGTTGTAGCTCCACTTGTTTTGAATAAAGTAATGTATGGAAAGAAAATTAGAGGAGACAAAAATGAGGTTCAAAGAAAAATAAATAATGAAGAGAAAATGAAATTGAACTGGGGTTTGTTCGGAAAACATGGTTTAAGTGTCGGGAAAGAAAGGAAGATGACAAGAAAGATCACAAAATGAAACCTGAATTGAGTTACACATAGCCCAAGATGAGTTTCCGAGATAGAAACATACTAGACTTCAATTTTCTTTCGAATGCTCCTGGAGATAAAGAGTCCCGTTGGTATTTGTAGATGCAATGAAGAGAGAAATAGAGGAAGAAAGAAATTACAGCTAAAACATGCGTAATATAAATAAAGGTCGGTTTGCGATTCTAAATAAGTCTGGAAAGGAAAGGAAGACAAAAATAAAGTATTTTTGAAAAGAGCTAATTTTGGAATCATTATTTAGAATGAACGAGAAAAAAACAGGTAGTCTTCTAGAGGATGGGCAACTTCGAGTCACTCCTTCTCTTAGGCCTATTCAGTTATACGTTTTCTTCTCCTGTAGTACATCAAGTAAATGACTCATCAATGTGACCTGACTGCTTGGGAACGTAAAAGGAAGAGTTGAAGGAAAATATAGTTTTCCACATACTTTCACTTCCTTAAACATGCGGATATTGAAGTTCCGATAGATAGTGATGTTTCGTCGGCAATTAGAAGTTTAAAAATTTAATAAAACAATATGTATGTTCATTTATGTTGCATAGTTACAATATTATCCATTATATATTACACATTAGAGTTGCGGCGCACGTGAAATTGCTGTGTGTCCGGTGAACTGAAAGCTGCAAAGTTCACACATACCGCTGAGTGTGTGCAGTGCAGCGTCGGCGGCAGTTGAAGTGAGCCTCCTAGGCCGAGGGCCCACAACTGAAAGGGTACCAATCAGAAGGAGTGTTTCTGAATGAAGTTTCGTCCACGAGAGGCGAAACGCCCACCAGCACATTCGTAACTCCGACTTCTGTTTCCAGATACTTATGCTTCTTCTGGTTCGCCTTTGACGTGCATGAAGGGTAGAGACCCAAATATCGCTTGTGTTCCTAATTTCTCCTACTGAAGTCTAGCTTTGAATGGGGCTGACACTTGGCATGTAGATTATGCATTATGCCCCTATAACCCATGATACTTCTCTGTAAAATCGCATGATGTTAAATATTCTCGGTAAGTTCTCATTTATTAGTATATACCTACTACAGAGAGCGATGCTGTAAACAATGGATGTCGTGATTTTGAAATTCACGCTTTCGGGATACTCTGCAACGTCTTCTCAATAGTCTGTCTGACTGGTGTATTAGTTACAACATACTACCAGACGACATTAAGCGATTAATTCGATACACAAATTTAAGTGCCAAGTAAAATATTTTCGGCTGCATAACCATTTCTATACATTCGGTACTATATTGAACATCAAAAAGAAAATTAATATTATTTTTAAAAACAATTATAACATAGCAATAACATTTAATTTAGGAAAATTGGACTGTATAATTCTAAAAGGTTAACAATGACTTAGCAAGTGCTGTACCTCAGCTTCTATGCCAATGACCCCTTCTTGATTTGATTTTTCGTCCATTTCCTTGATCCTTTGTGAAAACGCTGAGATGGACATGTTTTGCTTGTGGGCATAAATGTAGCTTTATTCTCTGTCCACGTTTTCTTGATCTCTGTGGTGAATGTAGATATTCAAATAATTGTTCATTTTCTCGCTGCTGAAGGTCGATTCTTTCACGTAAAACACTCGGGATTGTATTTACCCCAATTTGTATTTGCAAATAATTTTAAATAATCCAACAATAAATTCATTGGAATGTAAAATCGCTGATTGTTCAATATGAGACAATATGTTTTAGCTGTCAAACTTATAAAAAAGTAACCTCGGCAAACGCATCAAAACAATTACATTTAAAAATTGTTAATTTTGAGTTCTGCTGCATGGCCAAATTGGGGATAATAATATTATTTCAATATAAAGAAAATATTTGAAGTTTAACGAATTATGTGAAGTCAGAGATAGACCAAGTAAAGATCACTTCGTCTGTCGTAATATTAAGCGCCGGGTTCGATAGAGCGCATTATTGACACATTCATCAATCGTTAGGGAGCATTTGTTCTGCAAATCATCGTGACTACTGAGATATATAATTATTTCTGTATGTATTTTCTAACAATGTAATAAGAGACATAATTTTAAACTTTTAGAGCAAAATTTAAAAACTTTTAGAGCATCCGTCACTGCATACCACTTTTCCATTCGTAAATAAATCAATCCACCTGTGTTCTCTGTCAAACAGAACGAAATGCATATGCAGAGGTGCAATGACCGATTAAACGGATACAGTCATGTGTAAAATGAATATGAAAACCAAGATCATCAATAGATTTGACATTCGGTGGTACATTGACCTCTTTGTTCAAAAAGCTAGACTAGGTTTTGAAATTCGGCTTCTTGCAATATTCGTGTCCATAGCGTGAATTTTGATTTGCAATGTATATGTCCGGATCTTCCATTGGCTAGATACAGTGGTCTGGTGCAGCATTCACGAGTGAGCAGGGCCGAGAACTACGAGCTAAGCACTACGAGAACGCGGAAAGCTAAGCCTCGGGCCCGTAAATTTCTGATTGCAAGGGAGGGAGAAGTGCTTAACGTTCCAACCATAAAATAATAACATTAGGTTTGATCATGATGTTTTTCCTGACCAGGAAAGACAAGGTTCTTCACCTAGAGTTTATTTCGAAATTGACTTTCTCTTATGATTCATGGACATAAGCGGGAAATAACAAGAACTGTATCTACCAACTTCTGTTGTAGATGTCTAAAATTTTAGGATGTTATAGAAACTTTTACCGTGATTTTGCAATAGATATATTATTTGACGAAAAATGCAACTTGTTTTCAAGACACTATCGAACGATATTTACTTCCCAATTATCAAATCTTGGTTTATTTCAATTAAGGAAATTGGGTGCCACGATTTGGATCAGTAGAACAATAATATTGTCAATAGCACATACCAAGAAAGCGATACAAATTCAAATACTATACGCAATATATGTTTTTGAATATACAAGAACATTTTTCAAAAGGAGAGACGTATAAGAAAAACAATTCAACTGATTGTATGTATATAACTGCCAATGGAGCAGATACAGCAAAGATATTTCATTTAACATGAAATATGATCATTAAGTGATATCTGGAATCTATTTCATAATTCAATACTAGCTGTTCATGTGTCAAAGTTAGCGATTATTTTACATGTTTCGGAGTTTCATGGGCATACAAATTCGCATAAAATTAACAAAGAAGAAGTGCTTAAATGCATCATGTCACCCATCCTCGAGCTGATGTAGACTTTATACATCATGTAAGGAAGGAGAAAGAGGTCTCAAGCATATTGACACTTCCTGGCACCATATAATAGTCGGGATGAGAAAGTATGGATTCGAACATCAAGACGATCCACGAATGAGGCTGGTCATTAAAACTGACCGAAGAATTGGAAACAGAGACGATGTAAGTGTAGCAAGAAACATTGCGTAGAAAACGATGCAAGTCACGCAGATTACCACAGACTCTGAACTTCTGATGCTACTTAACATGAAATGTGAGACATAGAAAATGTTAAATAAATGGTGGAGAGGCAAACCAAGCCATGGACAATACCTGAAAAGAATGGAGAAGTACACCTCAATAAAAATCAATCGAGTAGGTGGCTTAAAAGGGGGAGAATACGAGCGAATCCGTAAAGCCAGAATCGGAAGCAGTTGTAATAGCTGCCCAAGATCGGGCGTTGAACACATTATGATAAAGCGTTCCTCAAATTTCCCAAAATGATGAATGTCGTATTTGCCAGGAACAAGTAAAATCCATTGGTTTTATCGCCTGATCTTGGCAAATTCGAGCAAAGACAGTTACTTGCACAATACTAGATCTGCTCCTTAGGACGCTGGTTGCAACCCATAGTAGACTTTATAATCAACCGATTCATAACATCCTTTGTCGTGAATTAGGGGAATAATAATAATAATAATAATAATAATAATAATAATAATAATAATAATAATAATAATAATAACGAGATGCAATCCGGGTAGCCGACATCTCTAAGTCAGTAGTAAACTAGCATGTTATTGTAATACCCGCTGGCGGATAGGCGACGAATTTACAATCTCAATATTGTAAGGGTAAATGACGCTTCACTATGCGTGCCCAATTTTGTCGGATACGTTTTACCAATACGACCTTAAACTAAGGAGATAAGCATAAAACATCCTTAAGTGAATTTCGGTGTGTACACAAAACGTTATTATCCAAATCATTTTTCTTAGAAACCAAATAATTATATATTTATAATTATGTGGTCAATCGCGTCCAATCACTTATAACACAAAAAAGAGAGTTATTCTTGATCCGTCTTTTTCTGTTAAGTCTTTCCTCGCAATCAATCGCACAAAGTATATTCATACGCACATTTTTATGAGAAGCAATCTATTATTTGGAAAGGTTGGCTGACGGTTACTTTCACATTCTCTAAAATCATGGCTCTCGTAGCTGAATATTTACATTTTTGATGATACACCAAAAATTGCTAAAACATTTTCATGGATCCCGCAATAAAGACAATGTAACACTATAGACTAGTATCACTAGACAATGCGGACAACTCACATTGCCAAGTTTTCATTTTATCTTATAAGATAAGATAAGATTTCATCTTTCGAAACATTTACTAACCTCACGCAATTCATTGTCATTGTTATGCTGCTTCTCAATCGCCATGCGGTTGGCAAAACGATCTAAGAAACACTTGGCTTGTTACAAGTGATCCCAAGTTTGCCAAGCAGATCATCGTATGTAAACTTCACCCAATTTTCAATGGCTTTCTGCGATTTTTGATTGTAATCCTGTTACACTTTCACAAAAAATATTTTTGGATTCCAATTTACGATAATAAGCGTAAATCCTTCCTGGGCTTCTATACTCACACAAATCCAAAGATTATGTTTTGAGATACACGTGTTTAAAGCTTTCGTAGATCGGGAAATGGAGGAATAATACGCTAAATTACTGACCGATCAAGGAGTAAGCATTACTAAAATGCTTCTCAGGAGCTCTCTTAATAACGATTATTATAAAGTGAAATAAAATAACGGTCGTAACTGAGAATTCGTGTTTTTCGAGCTCTAACAAACTTATCGCCTCTAAACGAAATGTAGATGAGGTCGAATTTGATGCGTGTGGATGGACTTCGGTGTTGCACAGGCCGTTTGAAAACATATTTTGAACATGTTTCCTCTGAGTGGGGTGAACGTTGTGGTGCGGTGCTCTTGTTGACACGCGCTCTCGGAAAGTCGACCAACTGGTACCAGAGATGCCGCAGAGGGGGGGGCGCTAGGGTAGGGCGACAGCGTGGGTTGTGTCGGGGAGAGGCCGTGGAGCGAATTCGGGGGGCGGGGGGCAGTGCGAATAGTGACGGGGTGCAGGCCTTGTCCTTCGCTTTATCCCTTGTTCTCGCTTTACATCCGTACCCAATTCTCGCTCTACCCCTTGCAATAGTTCTCTACCTACCCTCTGCCCCCTCACTTGGTTGTGCAAATGACGGAAGACCCGAAAAACACTCTGGCATGCTCTCTGATATGGCATGTTTGTCGCATTGGTTATTTTAGGTGAGAATTCTTCCTTCAATCCTTTCACCATATAAACACATAATGCAATATTTCTTGGTTCGAGAATCTTTGTATCAATTCCAGATCATTTTTATATTACCTTCAAAAGGGTAATAAAATGAGTGAATATCATGAATAAAATAAACGTATTTTATTTCTCATCCAGTAATTTTTTTTTCTTTCCTAATCACGAATATCGCCATATCATAATTTTTGTTAATCAGAAGAATAACTAGTTACTTTCAACGTCTATTTCTTTAAATGACTACAAAAGGAAACTTATTTAGTTATCTCCGGGAAATTGTTTTACACACAGCAGCACTTCCTTGTAATAAAGGCATAAAGTAAAGTAAAGGCATTAGTAAAGTTGTTCTGTTAAAAGCTGTCCTGCTGAATTAAGGGATACAACATAGAAAACTGGCAGTTCAAGGAAGTGATTACTTTAAGTGATCTTTATTTATTATGGATTAAAACAAGGGGGTACGTAAGTCTGAGAACTACTTTTGCAATATGCCTAAAAGTTCGGAAACACATGTGATAATATCATGTTTCGGAATGTGCTAGTTGAGAAATTTTGACGCATACACTTATTATCATTCTAGTTAGGACACAATTTGATATCACTAATCAGACTAATTTCACACTTATGTGCCAAAGTATATAAAGAAATAGAGCTGACGATATCATGTGGCGTGTGAAAGACGGTCGTTGAAAAAGTAAATAAAAATGGAATGCGTATCAGATTGCACTATATTGTGTGCATTTCTAAACGGTGGTGACAAGTCCTTTCTACAATATAATATATAATATCAGTACTACATTATCACACACGTTCTCGTATTATTTCTAACGATTACTCAATGTTCAAGTTGCAAGCAAAAGGATTTCTAACACGGCTGGCAGCACTGCAGATTCGGTCGTGTTAGCGTATCGGACTGACATACCAAAATTCGATTCAAATTCTATGGAAGCCGTGGGTTTTTAGAGACAACAAAATCCCTCGTACGACTTTCTTCAGAGGGGAAGTAAAGCTGTCCCATGTTGTAGATTTACTGCATGTAAAAGATCCTGAAGACTAAAAGACGCCTCGGAGCTAAATTCTAGTAACCTGTTTCATTGCACAAGTGATACCTTCTTTCGCTGCTAGATGACAAAAGGAGTTTACGGAATTTGTGTGGTAAGGCGGAAAAGTGGTCCTGAAGGCCAGAGTCTCGCCACATGAAATAAGGCTTCATTGAATTGAAACCTCTAAACAAACCTGTTAACATTCATTTCGCAATTCGTCGGGAGCATTTAACTCGACGAATCTCTTTAAAAGCAGAGATTTCTTCCAAAAAGAAAGCTGAATATTGCACCTATAGGTGTTTCGGAGGTTTTTATGATAATTGTACCTTAGTCATATTATTAATAAAACATTGCTCTATTCGTGTTAATTTTTAGACTCAAATAGAGCAAAAGTGTATTAATAACTAGTGGAACCCGGCAGACGGTTTTCTGCTCTTCATCTCCCTTTCTGTCTCTCTCCCCCTCCCCCTCCCACCCTTCATTCTCCCCCATCAAAAATGTAATACAATAGAATATTGAAAAATATCTCATCCTGGTGTGAGAAACATTTCGTTGAGGCTTTTGGCCACTGACTTTTAGTTTTTAATGCCCTAGAACTCTTCGTTTGGGAGTTATTTAACTATAAAAATTTATAAAATTCCGCCGAATGTGTGGCGGGTTGCATTTGAATTATAATTAAGTTTTGTTGTACTGCTCCATATAGTGCATTTTCCCGGTATTTTAATAGTTATTTGGCTATTCGGGATGGCGAAGAATCCAACAAACCAGGGATAATTAAAACTGGTCCAGAAGTTCTTGAGTTATAAATGCTCTAACTAACCCGACTTTTTTTGTTATTCAAGGGCGCATCAATATCTAGGTCATTAGCGACCATAATCCGACTTTGTTTTATACATGCAGGTAAATACATACAATGGTTAAGGTACAAATATCAAACTAGTGATGCTACAACAGCACATACTGTTTCGCTTTTTTCTATGTTTTACAAATACACAGAGCTCAACAAAAATCACACATGCACCATTTTTGTAAGTGTATTTCACTCTGTTCTATTTTGAGAAAATATTATTTAACTTTGCCTTTAATTCAAGCAACAATTACACAACAACTCATAGTTTTCAAAAATTGTACCTGATATTATTTACATATCTAATTTTGAAGAACAGTGTTCATTAAGAAAACAACCTGTACCTTCAATGTGGAGGTTGGAGGAGCTCTATATTTCTATAAACAAACAAAAGTACTCTATGTAAACAAAAAATAAAGAAAACATTTAAAGCAATTCTGGAAAAATGAAAATGTGGGGGTGTCATTCCTAAAAATTAAAAGATCCATTTCAAATTCGAGAAGCCACGAATATTTCCGATTAAGAAATATCCATTTTGGTGAAAATCTTGTGATCGATTTAGGTTCTAGCGTCTTTTACGGAAAAACAGACGATTTGCGAAGAAATTACCTTTCGCTATCAGGGACCCACAAAGCATGTTTTTTCTGTCTTTACTTTTTCCTGCAGCAATATATGTAACTTTCGCTACACTACGAGTACTATATCAGAAAGGGAAAGAATGCACTATTTTTAATATCTATCTCGAATAACACAATTATGTAATTTAAAACAAAATGAGTTAATAAAAGCCAGTTTATTTCTTTATTGTCAAATACAGTAAAATTGTATGTGACGTATAGGAGAAAAGCCCATTCCAGTTACCTACTTTACACATTTTATCATTGTTCTCCACTTTCCAATTAAATATATACAAGTTGACATATCTTTACTACCGAAAATATAGCCAATAAAATAAAATATTTTTAAAAGTATTTTTGTAGAATTTTCTACACGATTGCTCGCGAAATGAGTAGTTTTTATTAGCCAATTATATACTACCAATTTAAACAACTGCTTCTTTGACACCTCAAGGCAGCCCACGTGCCAGGAATTGTTTACGCGAGCTGTCTTCTCGTTTTACGAACTCTTTACTTTTTTCATTTCACGTGGAGAGTGTGTTCTTTTGAATTAGTTAAGAAATACAATAGTGAATAACAACAGCAATCAGGACTTCCAAATGCATAATTCTGGAGGATCCTCCTTAATAAAAATATCTAAATTTCTCATGATTTTATGAGCAATTGTGATTCTAGTTTTTCTCTTGGAACGCGGGAAATTTAAACACTTCCTTCACTCGTTTCCCCGAAGAGCGTGGAATTTCCATAGAAGAAAGCTATCTCTTGAGAGTGTCACAAATTCCAAGACCCAATTTCTCAATACGATTGAAGATACCACTCACATATACAGATCAAAGCAGGAAATCAAAATATTTAAGGGAACTATGGTGAGAATACTCAAAGGCAATTTGCAAACTAAAACGCCTAGAACAATTATATCAAAAATCGCATAAGCGTTAAATAAATTGGCAAAATAATTTTCATGTACACTTTGGTAATAATGTAATATCAAAAGTTTCAGATAAACATCCGATAATGACGTTTTGATAGAATCGTCTGAATCGTACAACTGATTTTAAAATAGTTGACGTAACATAGTTTTTTTGCATTCTGCAAATATGTAAGAACTGTATCGTTCAATTATTTTCCCGTTCTTTGCCCGTTGAAATAATATTTTCATCACATTTTCACAAAATATTTGAAGCTGAAATTTTTTAAATCTATTATTTACTGTTTTGTCAAGTCGTGCCTATTTTCACGTTCTAGATGCTTCTGTCATAGGACTAGAAAAATGTAGCTCCCCTCATATACAAAAGAACTGTTTACGTTAAAATTGGGGTGTTGGTCGAAATCCATTTCAGCCCCTTTGCCCACAAGAAGTTGCCCCACTTACGGAATTCAACGCCCTCAATGTAGGCCGTTGCCAGCCCCATTGTAAGTAGGTCAGCAGGGGACTCACCAAGTCGTCGGCGAGGATGACGATGATGTGCGGGCGGTCGGGGCGGTGGGCGGCGGCGGGGCGGCGGCGGGGGCGGCGGCGGGGGCCGTGGCCGCCAGCAGCGTGACGAGCAGGCCGACCGCTGGTGCGGAGGCGAGGGGGAGCGTGCGCGGTGCATGGCGGCGGGCGCTGGGACTGGGCGGCGAGGCGAGGGCGCGGCCAGGCGCCGTTATGAGCGGGAGAGAGCCCGCGCCCTGACGTCAGGAGGGCCAAGGTTCTGGCTCCCGGGCTCGTGGGCGGGGCAGGGCCGCACCGTCACCTGGGGACTTCCACTGGCTGCTGTTGATGCACCCGGCCGCTGCTCTCCGGAGCGAGGCTGCTTCCCTTGACACGCACGTCCCGGGGCCGCTGCAGTGACTCAGCAGCACGTACGCCCACCTGCTTGTGAGGCCAGAGTCTAGTTCAAATACAACAAAAACAACAACAACAACAACAACAACAACAATATAATAATAATAATAATAATAATAATAATAATAATAATAATAATAATAATTAATATTTGCTTTATTGGAACAGCCCACATTTTGCGCAAGTCGTAAAGGCACCAACGTGCCTAGATCTGCTCCGAAGCAAGCTGGTTGCTACCTAGAGTAAACTTTATAATGCAGCCGGACTTATAACATTTTTAGTCGTGAATTAGAGGAATATCAGTAATAATAATTATTATCATTAATATTGCTATTATTATTATTATTATTATTATTATTATTATTATTATTATTATTATTATTATTGTTATTTCATCTATGGTTCTGGGTACAGAACGAACCACTTTAAACTGAATAATAAATTGCATAATGAAATTATTTTGAGAAGTACAACAACAAACTGGCTAGAGGAAATTAACAAAGATCTCCGTTAAATAAGCATCACAAAATAAATCACCAAAAATCGATATTCGGGACATTATCATGATAGGGCATATTTTCTGAAGGAACTTAAGCAAGGGTAAAATAGTAAGAGAAACGTAAAAGAGAGCACAATGAATTTATGAAGAGCTTGTAAAAAGAGAAAACAGAAGGCCATCAAGCCAACGAACAAGTTCTAAAGCGCTTTTTGAATGGGCAAAACGAAGAAAGGATAATGTGACTAACGTAATGAACAGCACAAAGAACATGTGATTTTGGAATTCAACTCTCAATCATTACACGTGACTTCATTCCTCCCCTTTACCTTCTATGAGACGCTACCTACAAAAGTCCATTAACGAAATAAATCAACCAGTTACAGAGAATAATATTATATTTAATTTGTTGGTCAAATAGTCAGCATATCTACATACTTTAATAGCTGAAGAGGTAAAACCCCAATAATGTGTTACGTTGTTGGACGTATCAAAAAAGGGATTCTGCGACCGCCCCACCTGTGGCATTAAGAGACTTCCTGGCCATATACGGGGAGGCAGGAGCGTTTGGAGGGTTCCGAAGCAGAGCTCCATCCCCATGGTCACCGGTCTGCGACGCCTGCCCGTGGCAGAAGAGGCCCTCGAACGCTTTATTCTATTTTAGAGCAATGTTGGCACGTTTTTAAAAGATGAATGCAAGATTGGGATTTTGATTGAGAATTTAGTTTTAGCATATTGCTCTAATATTTTATATGAATGTTTGTGTGTGTGTGTGTGTGTGTGTGTGATTCCGTTCTTTTTTTATTTATTCGCTGAAAGTAACCGTTTAAGATAAAACTCATTGGAAATGTTACTCAGGAAGCAAAAAAATCGTCAATGTTGTTTTTAGTGAGCTCGGTGAGATTATTCCCCGGAATATTCAAAAGTGCTTCCAAAATATGAGAAATACCACAGAAGAATTTCAATAAACATGTTTTCTGTTTCATTTCTCACTAGTCATTCACAATATTGTTCAGTGTAATGGCGTAACTTGGAACATAGGCGTGACTTTGTTGCGAGCTTCATTGAATTTTCAGTAATGAAAAATGAAGAAAAAATATTAAAATGCATAAGAATAAAATATTAAATATGTTTTAATACTTTTGAATGACCATGAAATATATAAAAAAAGTCGAAGTATGTGAAAGCAGAAATGTATATGGATTAATGATTCGAAATATTTACCTTTTAATTTCACCAAATAATTTTCCAATAATTCCCGGAAGCGTCGCATTAGACGCGGGTCGTGGGAGCTTGGATCGTTTCTCTAAGAAAGCGGCTTACTGAGATCACCATTTCGGCCCCAAGTGCAAAGGCAGTTCGGCTCAAGTGATTAAAACTCGCACAGGAGATAGCGCAGACATCCCAGAAGCATCTCATTTCAAACTAGCGAAAAATCCAACCCACACCCGAATAAAAAAATAGATTCCCATTTGAAGCCTTTCTCAAAATCTTAGCCAACCATCCTTCTGTAAAAGACACTAGAGCCAGAATCTGTGTTTTGTGGGTCCTTGATTCCGAAAAATCGAATGATGGCAAAATGTGTGTCTGTCCGCCCGTCTGTCTGTTTACTTCTAGGCTGTCCGGGTGACGCCGCGTCGTTGGCAGATAGGCCGACGTTTCGCCTGTCATGTCTCAGGCTTCTTCAGGGTAGTGACACAGTAAAGCTTCGCCTCCGGTGTTATATCTTATTCAGTTATTGAATAGCGCTGGATGACCTTGCGCGGCGAACTGTTACATTCAAAATATCCGTTAAACATGAGTTGCAAAAAGTCAAAATTACTAAAAAATGCTTATCTAATGTAAGTCAATAAATATTTCATTGGATTCGTCTTTTTACGCTTGTCATGATAAACTAAAAAAATTGTATAGATGTATAGTTTTATTTAAAAAACAAAGGTACCTCAATATCAATGCGACCGGACATGTTTTGAATTGGCACGCAAATCAGGGCGCGTTCGAGAGCGTCGGTGTCGGCCGAGCGGCTAGTTAGGGGAGGGGTTGAGTCAGGACGTCAGGAAGGGTTGAGTAGGGGAAGGGGGCCGACTTGATCAATGATCGAGGTATTCAACCTTCTTTTGAAATATGCAGTGGTCAAGAGCGGATGTATGTTAGACTGGAGAGCAGCCACAGCACTCATACGTAGGTAAAACGTAGCAAGAATTTGACGAGTAATTCTGATACGTAGCGCAAGTATACGTGAAGTTTTTTTGAAATCTGTAAATGAGTACGCTGCGAGAGCATGATATGTTAGTGAAAGGAACATTAATTTACATTATGTGGTGAATTCAATAAACGTTTATAGTTTCTTGAAGTTACGAAGGACAGAAATTAATCGAGTGGCAAGACGAGAACTTATTGCGAGGCAAAACATTCTAATACAGCGCTTGGGGATTCATTAGGCGGCGTGTGTTCCTGTTTGCACCAGAAACGCATTGGGAAAACGAGAGACGCCACTCCAGAGAACGAACTATTCTGTTTCATAAAACGCACAAACTGCAACGAGTCAAAAACCACGAACACCAAATACGTGAGGGAAAGAGTGTAAATTTAAAGAAGACCTGGTGCACCGAGAAAGAGGACGATCCGCTGGGGCAGAAGAAAGAAGATCAGAAGCTGCGTGTGAAGAGGTCTGCGCAAGAGGACCTTTGGAGGCGTAGAACGGCCGCCGACCTTGTCGGTTTGCACCCAGCGCCGCCCGGCGCCACTGCAGCGATTCGACCTTCGCTGGGAGGGAAGGGGTGACAGCCGACGACAGCAGAACGTTAAGTATTTATGAATTGGTTTCAATGCGTCGAGTTAAAGCGGTAGGAGAAAGTTAGTTTCAGAAGCTTACGTAAAAAATACTGCAAAGCTATGAATTTAAAATTTTAATGTAATTGAATAGACCTCTATTTTCGATATCTGGTTTGACTAACCGAGTGAAAATAAGCAGTTTGAATTATGAGGACCGTGAATTTCTCAAGTGTAAAACACTTGTTAAATTAGAATAAAATCTTATGTTGGAGGGGAATTCATGTATATTTTTGTAAGTGAAAGAGGATGCGGTTGTGAATTTATTCTAAAGTATTAACAATAATTAATTTGATGGCCCGGTAAATCGGAATTTTGCGGTGTCCCGCTGCTCTTCACAGAAAAATAAATCGTTCACTAGTAAAAGAGTCGGTTCCCAAGAACGTGAGGAGTTGGTTCGTTCACGCACGCGGAATTGGAGTGCTTTGTTACGCGTTTAGAATTTGAGGCCGAGGCAATGCATAATCACCGGAATTCTGACGCTTCGCTACGAGAGTTCAAGTTGCGGACGAGGCTCAGGCCTTCGGCCCTGGCGTTAACATAAAACATCATCGAGTCTGTCCAACGTATTTTACGCGAATATTATGTCAAAATCAATCAAACAACATTTAGAAAGTATAAAAAATTTTACAAAAATTGCGAATCTACGCCAAAATGTCAAATGCAAGGTATGAGCCACTCCAAAACACCAGCAATGAACCAAAGGAACGAAACTAACCATGCCACCGCCATGAACTAATATTCACGTCAAGGAGCCAAAGGCACCAAGACACTAAACTTCCGATAAGCTGAGGGCACGTTAATTGAATTCAGAGTAATTGAGTCTTAAAATTTTCATATGGGATCCTATTCATCAGAAGGAGAAACAAAAGGATTAATTATTAATTGGCAGAGGAATGACTGTTTGTTTGAAGTGTGAGTTGATTCATAATTAACTGTGTTACACAGTATATATACGATCCATGTCTTTCCATCTCTTTGTTTCTCTCTGTCTTTGTTTCTGTTTGTGTCTATCTCTGCGTCTCTCCCTGCAAGTCTCTCTCGTGAGAAATTTCACTATTGTAGGGTCAGAATACTAAATGAAGACGTCTTAATAATCGTACTTCAGTGTGCAACGGGTCGCGTCAAGCGCCGCAACGTAGACATATTCAGGGCGCTGGATTCACCGTAAAATAAGCAACGCGCGTCTATGTGCGCAGGCATTCCCATTGTACTACGCCTATATTCTTCCTGAAAGTGCAAGCGATAATTTGACAAAGTTTTGTCGCAATCGTATGAGCGGTACGGCAGCGCATTAAGTGTGAACTAACAAACTAAGAAAGAAAGAACCAAAACGCATCGTTATATACCGTTGCCGTACTTCCAAAACTAAAATGTCTAACACGATCGTGAGGAAAATAATTGTAATATTTTCCTTCACACGTGGAGCTTTATTCTTAAATATAGACTATTTCTTTTAATTATTTTGCAATTTAGTTCGAGGTCTACCGAACCGTCCCCCCTTGGTGTTCTCCGGGGACCGGGACGGTACCGGCATGCGACTGATAATTGAACTGAGTAAACGTCGTCTCCCCCCAACCGTTGCCCCTCAGATACGCCCGTTGTCTAGGGCAGGGCAGTCGCACGAAGAGGCACGCGAAGCTGTTCGGCGCACGCGGCTTGCACTGCACGCGCGCCGCGCGTCGCCCAGACTCTCCGGAGACGGAAAGAGGGGCTGGCGCACTTCACGGTCACGGGAAAACTGCGGACTGTGTCCAGGAGACGCGTTGGCACTTATATTGTGGTACACTGTTAAGAATAAAGAAATAATCGAACCACAAAAGGATACGTTTTAATGCCTATTAAAACATATTATTTTTGGTATATTTTGGGTATTTTTCCCCATCTTCAGTGCGATCAACAACAATTAGGAAAGGAACACTTTTAAATTAAAATTTCAAAAGAGAAGGGTACGAAATGGATAAACGGTTATATCAAATTTAAAAACAGTACGGAAATGTAAACTGAGGAATTAAAATACTACCCAAGTAATGCGTTGGTATTTTACAAAGAGACATTTATTAAATTAGTAAAACGTTTTACTATCTCTTTATTTATTCAACGTTAAACGCAAATAAAATTTTATGAAAGTATGGGGGAGAATTGCAATATGCGCATGCCCTCCTTCTGTGCAAAATCTCTATTTAATATCGCACCCTACTAAATGGTAATGAAAGAACAATATATTTGTGTTGATATGACTGCTGATTGATTCACACAAAAAAAGAAACAAAACAAATGACTATCAGTTCATTCTGAGTTTTGTTGGGTAGATTCACGGGTCTTTTGTATCCCGTTTTTACAAAGAAAATATTGTCACAACCTTTGGCTTTTACGTGAGGATACTCATAGTTAGTCAGCAAACTGGGATTTCTGGACCTATTGTTTCGTTTTCCAATTGTAATTGCTAGAACCTGTCAATATCTGTACGTTCACAATATTTTATTTTCATATTATTCCGTTCGACGTATGTCCGTATATTAATAAATAAATAAATATTATTAGTTCTTCAACTGATTCGAACAGAACTATACATTTTCGTCTCTAGAAAACAGCTATAAAAAGGATACATTGATACTAAAAGTTATGATAGAATACAATGCAATTTTTTTGGAATTGTTTTCTTGTTACGAGAGTCAGTGTGTGTTCGAGCAAAAAAGTGGTAATTACGCTGGCTTAAAATGTGAACACGAGGAAATTGAAAATTATTTCATTGACTGATATACTTGAACATACCTTACGTGTAGAAAGTGCTCTTTTGTAGCATTATAGTATATTACAGCAATGTCATACTTTGCAAATCCACATCCTTCGTTTATTAAAGTAAATGACAGGGCTATAAAGGCATATTCTGCCAGAGCCACTGTTAAAGCGCAAAAGATGCACGTACATTAATGACTACAATACAGAACTCGTGGTCTTCGGCTTCTTCACTGCATTGAATAGACATGTAGAGGTTACACATTTGTCCCATGACTTGTGAATTTTTAATCATAAATTAAAATTCATTGTCGGTTCCCACAGCGTGGTGGCCAAATGGTGTGCGACGCTTCGTCAGAGAATTTACTTCTAATCTCATCTCGCTTCCTTTTTCGTTTTGAGAGGACCCAGCACTTTCGGGAGTTGATAAAACCATGAATATGTTTTTTTTTTAAAAATTGGGTATATAATCTACACTAATGTTTCTCAATATTTCTCGTCAATTCCCAAAAGGTAAAAAAGACAAATCTATTGCACGGAGACAAAAATGGAATTGTAATTTGATATCGCTAATCGTAGCGTTGATTACCCATGGTTTGTGAAAGGACCGATTAACTTACTTGAATACTGTAGAGCGACTTTCATTAGAAGATCCTACTGAACACGGAAGGGTTGTCACGACAAAGGACAAATCAATGTCATCTTCATTGAATTTCACGTTAGGAACACCCTTGTATATTTAATGAAACGAGCATCGCCGATTACTCAAGCTATTTGCTCGTATAATTTTTTATCTACATAAATTTCCATTTAAATACCACTTACACAACCGTTTATTGTTCTTAGACTCCTTAAAGAGGAACGCCAGTTGAAAATTGTGGATAGAAAAAAGAAAATCACAATTGCAAAGTTTGATTCCAAAACTTACGACGTCTTTTATAAAAAAAAATATTTTGTAGTTGTCAATATGGCACAAATGCATCTAACCAGAAAGAAATGCTTTCCAAAAAGTAGTTTGCCGTTATGTTACTGACACCACAAAACTGGTTTAAAACTGTCATTTAAAACATTTATTCCGGATTTGGGGTCGGTTTTATGCTTCCTGACTGAATGTTTGGGAGAACTGGGATAGAGTATCGCGGAGTGGAGTAATAGGTTACCGTTCTCAGCAAAATTTAACTTTGTCGGTTTCTATTAGGTATACATTACCTAAAAATTAGACTTTTCATTTTATCATTTGGGACTGATATTCGATAGTGTAAATCGTTCCCTGGACGTTTGAAACGTGAATTTTTCATGGTTTTATGTTTTTTGAAGTACACATTTACCCCAGACAGTGGTGCAAATGTGTATTGTGCTTGGTATTCCTATAGGTTCTAGTTGTTTCACTTTTGGGGCAAATGAGTACAAAAGAGCGGATCAAGACGAACAAAACTTTATAGCAGTTTTCCTGATTTTATTGGGGGTGTGGGAGTCAACATTTTTTGCTTCCACTCTTTATTCTTCACGATAGTAAAATTTACAACCACTAGGGAGAGCTAGCTATCATTCCTACATTTTTTAAATAAGTGTACATTTACCCCAAGTACACATTTTCCCCACTCCACCTTAAAGAACACAGCAACCAGACATCATCCTATCATTTTATGCATTGTTGAGCACGTGACGGTAAAGTTTCTTGGTGAAGATTGGATACTTGTGAACTTCAGAAATAGCACTGAAATAGTTTTGAAACCAACGCTACTATTCCTAGTGAGGGAGCAATTATTGTTTACTTACAAAAGGGAGTAAAGGCAACATTGAAGCCAAAATTACATATATCCGAGATCCAAGTACTTACAAAGTTCTGAACACCAGGCCCTTCCTAATGATCTTGCTACAGGCACATTTGTGACCTTGAAGACAACAGACTAATAAGAGTTAGGAAGAAGGATATGGAGAAACTCATAAAATACGAGAAACACTGCGAAAGACAAAGGTTGTTGCAACAAAATGCTAGGACACTTCACATCTGCTGTTGGGAATAATGACGTTCAGTGTTACAATGAAGACACATTTCTGTAAAATGATTTGTTATAATTCAAATTTGCTTTTGTTATAATAGTAATAATAATAATAATAATATTGATAATTAATAATAATACTGATAATTAATAATAATTAATAATGACAATTAATAATAATTAATAATGACAATTAATAATAATTAATAATGATAATTCATAATAAATCTTTTCATTCTTGTATTATTGAGAAAGTATTTATTTTACACAATTTATTTTGGAAAGAAGAAAATTCTATTTTGGGAAGTACGGAAATTTAAAATTGATCTAATTTGAATGATTGGACTGCTATATTATAATCTTCATATTATTTTGTCTTTAAGAATGAAATCAGAAAAAGATGGCATTGAATTTGGTATATAATTATACAAGGTACCAAAACACTCCTATAAAAATCGTTTTCTGGCTTAATGTGTGTTCCACCTCTGTAATTATATACGAATAGAATTAGACCTGTAAGTTACAACATCTGTATGTAATGAAAATACAGAGTTCACCGAATATGAAGTCTGCTCCATTTTTATAAGCGTAATTGTTTCTCTATTTGAAAAAAAATGAGTTAATTTGAGCCGTTATTTGGGAAAATATTTTGTAAATAACCTTTAATTCAAACAAAAATACGCAAAAACTACTCATATTTTCCAAAAATTGTCCATGAACTTATTTAAAAATCTAAGTTTGAAGAACAGATTTCATTATGAAAAACCATGTATATCCGTTATTATTATTATTGTAGAAGGAGGCCGAAAAACATTTTGAATTTTTACAATTTTTGAAAACTCAGAGTTTAAGGAAAATGAGACCTGCGTCAATATTTACTTTCATGTCGAAGAAAAAAATCCATATATTTGTAGCTATTTCGGAGAAAATTTTGAAATTACGTTTTGAATATTAATAAAAACATTAGTTTCAAATTCGCAGGGCCTCCCGTTCTACCAGATTGATTGAGGAATGTCAGTTTTGGAAAAAATCGTCGGAAAGGTTTAGACGCTAAAATTGACCATCGACTCATCGACAGACGTTATGCTGTAAACAAATTTTTCGGTATCAAGGACTCACAAAATGTGTGTTCTGAAAACTCGTGTTAGAGAAATCAAGATACTTCATGTAGGAGCAAAATTTATCCAATTTTTCAATAATAGACAAATAATACACATTTTCTATCAAAAAATCACCACATTTTGCTTCAGAATTACAATACTTTCGCTTTTCTTCTTATGTGCGTAGAAGACAAGAACGTAAAACGTCATAAGAGAAGCATTTCACAAGAGCATTGTCACAACGTAGCCTGCCAGTCTCCCCGGTGATATTCCACTGTCAGCGCATATTGACGCACAGCCAGCGATACAGGGGCGTCATAGCCTCATCTTCCTCTGAATGTGTTTGAGAGCAGTTGAACCAGGCGCTCGCCCTCACAACAACGTTCCACAGTAAACATCCTTTTCCTTTGATTGGCAACACACTCAAACGGCACTTCCTTGTCCTCCTACTCGTACCCAGAAGCGCCGACGAGACAATCTCTAGGTCGTCAATGGGACACATCACCAGAGATATGACGTTTTAACATGAAAATGTGTATTGTAGTAAACATTTTTTTGTGGATGAAAAGTAGTAGTTTTTGAAAAACTTTCTCAAACAATATCAGTAATCGATTCCTCAAACAATATCATTAATCGACTGTTCCTTTATTGATAATTATTCTATCGCGGAGAATTTGAAAGAAAATTGTCAGTACACGTGTTGTAATTTGTAAAATTAAAGTCGACAATGATATCTCGGTAATTAATAAGTAGGTAAGGAATAAAATTAGTTGTGGAGTATGAAAATATTTTTTCTTATGGTGCAGATCTGAACCAAGCTACTATACAAATTATTCACGAGTTCCAAAAATATATTCAGGTACAAGGGCGCATCGATGAATTCATTGTAGCATTGAAAATAACTAGTGGTGCTACAACAGTGGTAGCACTGAAAACTACTAGTGGTGCTATTTCCTCGTATTATTTGTAATTTTTGCAATTTTCGAAATTTGAGTGTGTTCAACAAAAATTAAACCAGCGCCATTTTTATTCTTCCTTTGCTTTATCTGAGGGAAAAAATGAAACAAAAATATGGAATTTTTTTGTGAAAATAATAAATTTAATTTATTTCAAATGAAAACTAGGCAAACTACTCATTTTAATTTTACATCTCCTTAGAAAGTTAACCATAGGAACTATGACAAAATTTTACAAGAATAACACCAGACTTAAAAACCTAATTTTTAGAACTGATTTCATTAAGGAATTATTCATATCAACAATATTGTTCTTTTGCAAAATTAATTTTTACTAGTTTTCGAAAGTACTGGGAGTTCGCCGAAAGACGAAACTTTTTAAGCGTTTTTTGCTCTATACGAAGAAAAGATTAAAGGAAAAAATCGCAGTCCTTTTTCAGTTAATAATTATTTTAAAAGTGCGTAAATTTCAAGCAAAATTACGCGAAATCTACTCGCATATTCCAAAAATTTTAAGCGATCTTATTTAAAGCTCTGTTCTTCTGAAAAACAATATTTTCAATATTCTGTTGTTGTATATACAAAAAAAGTCAATATTTTTAAGTTACTTTTTCCGCGAGTAGAGAAAAGTTCAATAAAAAAATGTGGTGCCATTTGAGAAAACTTTGGAAATGTTATGGACAGACACGCGGTCAAACACGCGATCGGACAAATGGACGGACAGACACACGGACAGATGTGCTGTTAAACAAATTTTCCGTATCAAGGACATACAAAACGTGGATTCTGACTACACAACTTGTTAGAGGAAGTAAGTCACTACATATAGGAATAAGATTTATCCACTTTAACTTTCTCGCCTTGCATCATAAGAAGAGGAAATATTTTAAGTGCGCCGGAAAGCTACGATTTTTCTTCAAAACTTATTGTAACGAAAATGTGGCTAAATATTATCTCGACATCAGGGCCTCACAACGCGAGTTTCTCTGTCGAGAAATCGTCGTTTTTGCCGCAACATTACGATACTTTCGCTATAGTACGTATGTATTCGTAGTACTCGAGAAAATAAAATAGACAACTTTATTAACACTGGTTAATTGTGATAAATTTATTTTACATTCAAAATTTGCTAAACTTGTTTAATGTAGCTGCACTATGCACAATTCTATTATTATTATTATTATTATTATTATTATTATTATTATTATTATTATTATTATTATTACTATCTGTATTTGCACGTTCTTTTTCTGTTGTAATTGTAGTAGAGCCTAGTTTATGGGTTGCACTTGTGTTAGCTACAGAAAAAATCTTGTCTAGAATTCGTTTGCCGTCACGTCTGTAGTTCATACATTTCTGGTTTACAAAATTTGTAGGCGTTTCATATTAATCACAACATTTAATGTTATTATCATTTTATTGGAACTTTTATTCCCCATTGGACAATGAATAGTAAAAGGTTGGAAACGGGATTCTGGAGCTCTAGAAAACTAGTGGACTACTTATCTCCCAGACGTCATATATAGTTTTTTCAGTTTTGACGAAAATGAATCAAATCAAATAACAAATAATTAAGTGTACAAATGTAAACTCTGAATCATTTATTTAAAATCTTTAAGAACCGAAAAAATGGCCATGGCTATATTCATGAACATTTACGTAAAAACGTCGTTGCAGTACAACGAAATTGGATTTGGAAAATTGGAACAAATATTTTGTCACTGATTAGTGTCAGCGACCTCAAATGTATAGAAGGCTTATTTTCATAACAAAACAATGGACTACGAGAATGTTGCATTCAAATGTGTCATACGTACAATTTTCTACGTCCGCGTATCTGTTAAATCTCGTTTAAATTGCAAACCTGCAGTAATTGTTCAAATCAGTCGAGATGTTTGTAATTATTTTTGTATGTTGAATAAGTGTCTGTGAAGGGAGAGAACATTTTTATTTTTTGTTTTTAACGGTCACTCCAATATAGAGAACTATTTTTAATTAAATGTTTGAAAGAAAAAAGGACAAATATTTATTGTCGTAATTAAAAAATAACGATTTTTTGAGATTTATCACTTCTTGTGCACTGTTTGTAGAAAACTCGGGTAAAGACAAAACATTTCCTACAGCATCTTGTTTGAAAATGCATTTCAAAAATGAAAGAAGAATAAAAAACATTTAGGAACGCACAGGATGTATTTCAGTTATTGCTGGATCAGCAATAAATCATTGAAATCATATTAATGAAACATTTAATAAAACATGTCACCATAGTGACGGTGAGCGGGATGTTCTAGGTTCGAATTCTGACGGTGACAGGATTTTCGACACTAACCATATAGCTAGGTTCAGTTAATAGCTGGGGGAGAATTCTAGCGGCCGGCTGCTCTGATCGGTATCTTTCCGTGGTTTCACCGATCAATGGCAGGTGTATGCCGGAGTACTACACAAAAAAACTGGCCATGAACCGCGTGCGATTTATCCTTTCTCTTCCTTGTCCTATCCTCACCCCTTACTCCCTTACTTACCCCCCACTTACACTTCATGCACTGCACTACCACACATGTCGAGAGTCCGGTCGGAAGCTTAGACCTTGTCCCGGCTCAGGCGGTGCCCTGCTGGTGGGAGATACCTGATAGGGGGGAAACCGCTAGCCTCCGGTTAGGTCGGCGCCGGATCTCTGCATCCAGCGAGAGATCACCGTTACCTCCCTAGGAAAACATGCACTAACCTAACGGGACTGATGACCTTAGCAGTTGACGTGCCCAGAATCAGTAATCGATCTCTAACATACTCGTAATACAATCGCTCACTTTACGAATATCTCTGTTAGTGGACTTGTGCAATACAATTTCTCCCCATCCTTTGCCGGGCGGGCCTGGGACTTACCTGCGAGGTGGCCGGGGCTCCGCTGGCTGGCGACTGGCCGCGTGCGCACATTCCCCGCGGGCCCAGGCTCGCCTCCCAGCCGGCGACCTTGCCAACGCACCCACAATTGTTGCTGCGCTCGCCCTCACCCTTCCGCGTCGCTGCGTGCGCTGCGCCTGCAAACAAGGTGGCGCCTCGCGTCTCTATAAACATTGCAACTGGGAAATACTTCCATTCTGAGGGACAATGACCGGCTGGAACGGCTCAGTGATATCAACCGTGCAGGGATTCTGACCGGCAGGTCCAGGGTTCTAGGCCGACAGTGCAGAATTTTGCGAATAGCTAGGTCGAAATCGGCCCCTGTGTGCCGGATACTGCGTTTCAGCGGGAGAGGAACACCGCCACCCCTCGAAATCATGCATTGCACTTGCGGGGAAAACGCGGCTACGCGAAATATTCACTCATACGCCTTCAGTAAAAATGCTAGATGCTCAATATATTAAGAGCTTGAATTCAAAGAAAGGTAGAGATTGACCAACTCCAAAAATCCGAAACAGTTTTCCGAACCAAAAATCAAAAATTTTTTTACAACGTTGTAAAGTACGAGTAGTTCATGTTCTTTAAATATTGACAAAGTGACTGACTTAGTAAAATTAAACACTGGATGGAAACTAGCTGGCCTAGTCATAACGTATTCTTCGAGTTGGACCCCTGATTCTGCATATTTTATTTAAAGATTAACTTCGTAATAAAGGCGGTCTTTGTTGTGGTTTCAGGTGCAACTCTTTGATATACAATTCCTTTAGCTCAGCAAAGTTGGAGCTAAAACAAGATCCTACGTGTACTCGTAAGCACAGTAAAGGCGAAACGGTCAAGGTTCATGGTGACGCTCAGTATACTTGACATTATCCACAAGTCACGGAAAACCAGTTTTCATAGCCGTATCAAAAATCTAAACGTCTGGTTATCGTTTTCCTTTCTCATTGGCAATAATGTATTAATACACACTAGAGTATTGATGATTCAGTTGATATCAGGCTCGTCCTTTCGCAAATAAATGTCTCCAGATTCAGGTATAATCCATACATAAAGGCAAACAAATATTATAACTAAAATGATGTAAGGTAAAATGACCGCATTGTTAATTTGGGAAAGTGGAAAATAACAAAGAAATCTAAACAAAGAAAATATACATTAAAATGTAGTAGCAGTAGTAGCTCTTGCATATATGTAGTATTTGAAATTTTATTTTCGAACCAGCTAGTCAAACAAAATATATAATATAATATTGTTTAAAGACTTAAAATAAATAATAAAATATATTTTCTTCTTATTAGCTTGAACTTGGTGATCTCATTTTGACAGCACTTTTTTTAAATTTGTGGCGCCTTTATTTGATACAACGGGTCTCAAGCCCCGAGGGGCGTTGAGCGCCTTGCGCTTTCGGAGTAATCCTCCATTGATACTTCAATGTCATATGTCAGGTCTCGTCGCAGTTTGTTGTCAAGAGGACCGCCAAGTAACATCTCATCGTACGCGCCTCCTACTACGCAGCGGCCAGAATTGGGAAGGAATTAGGATTGGGGTAGTGTTCAGGATACTTCGCAGGGGTAACAAATTTCACATGAGGTTCTACGGCGAAGGAGGTTGCGGACAAAAGCGCAAATCTAAGGTGGCCACCCCGTGGACTTGTGCTTTCCCGATAGATCATGAACTGTTGTGGAGTTGTGTCCACACTGAATACTTATACACTACATTACCACACATGTGTAGAGACCGGTCGGGAACTTAGAGCTTATTCCGACTAGGGAAGAGTAAAACATTCACTACACTTTCGTAAATAAATATTTTAGCAATTAACTCACCCGGAATCACATATCAATCAATCAATCAATCAATCAATGTAAGTGTATGTTGGTAAATGATAGGACAAGACAAAGAAAATCCCGCTCGGTCCGTTTGTTAAGGAAATGCTCTCGCATTCGGATGTTGTTGATCAAAGAGACCACGGAAAACTACCGATCAGAGCAGCCGGCAGCTAGAATCACTCCAGCTACAAGCTCCACTGCCACCAGAAGCTCACTGCTGCTAGAAGCTACAAGAAGCCGCTGAGTGTGGACAATCCGCCACCGCGACCGTCGGGGCATCTCCCTGTCAGAGGCACTGCAGTGACAAAAGCATTGGTGCCCTAGTCCATGTAAACCTTTATGAATATTTTTATACTAGTATAAAGTGAATTCGCATACCTTTAGCTTCTCTGTAATTTTGGAGTTCGGAGTAATTTGAAGTTGCAATGCAGTTTTCATGGAAGCACACGAATAAATGGGGCTAATAGTTACACGTGTTCTTATATTTTATTATTTGTATATATTTATTTTGCGAGATTATAACTTTTTTCAAAAGAACTATACTTTTTGTCTATCATTAGTAGCATAGACTAATCCAATTATATACCTATTGTCATGTGCTAGACAAGCATGGTCGTAGTAATATTGAGTTATTTGCGACTCGAGATTGATAGAAATTTTGAGTATACTGTTCAGATCAATGACCCTCTAATCAATGTGGCGCAGAGCCACTCTGTTGACATGCACATGGTAAATGTAATGCGAAAAGCTGACCGCAGGTTTGAAAATACGAAGCGAATTCGAAGACCTCATAAAATATTTGTCCAAAAACTGAATGCCGGTCTGCGCGTTCCCCAAGTTTGACACCACTAGATTCGTTTCTTCTGGGTCTTCTTAAGAATCACGAGTACCAAGAAACTCTAGACTATACACATATAGGCGTATGCGATTGTAGCTGCATGTTCAGAAGTGAGGAAGGAAACACGGCTTACAGTTAATTTTAATTAATTACAGTTAATTAATGGAGCATGACCTTGACTACCCGGATGCCGAGCTGGGGAATACTTCAAAATTATTTGTAACCAGGAGTCGCCAAAAATGAAAATTAGTTTAAAAATGTTTATCTAACACATGATAATTTTATTTTATTGGATTAACCTTTTTTTTACTCCAGTAAAAATAGACTTAAAAAGTATACTTACAGTGGCTCTCACAATTCAACGTACTTGATACCATGAATTCTCCTAATATGAATGTTCGTTGAAATAAAATATGTAATTTTGATGTTTGAGCTTTCTTGCAAGGACTAGGGTAATTAGAAAACAGAAAAATACTTTATTGTATGTAAAATTAAATATTTTGTGTGTTATCTCCAAATAAGCGTTCCACAGAAATGAACGTTCATCATCAGAAGCGCTCAGCGAAATATTACAGAAACCATCCTTCGGAGTTCTGGGAAACTGTGACTTTCAGTGATGAAAGTAAATTCAGGATATTTTGATCAAATAGGCAACAGTACATGAGGAAGAAGGTTAACGCAGGCTTAGAAGATAAAAATTTGCATGCAACTTAAAAGCACGACAGGGTCTCCGAAATGTTATGGGGTTGTATGTTTGTGGTAGGCATCGGGAATCTCCATTTTATTGATTCTACAGTTGACGAATTTGTATATTTATCAATTTTAAAAAGAAATATCAAACAAAGTACAGCGAATCTTGGACTGAAGCCGACATATTACTTTCAGCAGGACAACGCGCCAATTCAAATACCACTTAAAGTGAAGTTATGGTTACTATAAATTGTACCGGAACGTCTTGACAATGTCTGAGCAATCACCCAATCTCAATCCTGTTGGAAACTTCTAGTGGGAATTGGAAAAACGTACAAAAGCTTAAAGTTTTAAATAAAAAAAGAGCTCAAGAGGGTCCTCGCCGAAGAAATACGCCTGAATTTACGAGGGAGCTAGTAATATCAATGCCAGCAAGACTGGAAGCTCGTATTCGTGTTAAAGGCCATTCCACAAAATATTGACTTATTAGTTTCGTTTTTCTCGAAGACAAATTGCCAGTGTTCGTTCATTTTTGTGGTGAATTTCACATGTATTAGGAGATGGTTTATTTATTATTTATTCACTTATTTCGTGATATTTAATTCCTATATTTCTTTTGTGCCTCACAAGTCAGCTATGCATATTGTTTCTAAGACAGTTCGTGTTTACATACTGTACGGTCAAGTTTGAGAGTCACCGTACGTATCTTTTTAACAAAGCACAATTGCTTGAAAATCTCGTAATATGCAAGTGTTAAAAAAGAAATGAATTCAACCATCTATTAACAACATTTCTTTTAGTACTTGCGTGAAAATTGTATTACAAGGTCATCATCCGACCAGAGGCTAAAGTTCCATTACTGACTGCAACTAATATTCTCGCAACTAATACTCACCATGTTGGATACTCAGATGCGTATGAAATTTTATTATTAATCGCGCAACTTTTCTTGAACAATGACCTTGCTTCCCCCTCTCTGGCACAATAAGCAGTTGAAGGAACAAGCTCACAGCGGGCACTGATGAAAATATTGCAAACACATCTCCACAAAGATTTATACACGTTTTGCATCAACGCCTTGCGTGATCTCGGCGCCTTCCGCGGCCCAACCATTCCACCGGCAGCGCTGGGAAGGTTACGAGTCGTCTACCAACCAGTGTCAGATTTCGTAGTGCGTTCGTTCACTCACGTCATTGGGCGAAGATCATTTCCGCTGGTTTTTGATTAGTTAGTAAGTGCACAGTAACACCCGTTCGTAATAATTCTACCAATGCCCTGTTTTAAGGATCTCCTAAATCTTGTTTGATGAAAACCGAAAATGTAACTTACGAATTTCAATGTTATAAAATTATGTAATCGTTATAAATAATACGAAAAAACATTTTAGTAGTACATTACAGATGTCATGGTGATGACTGGCTAAAATACTTTTCTAATCATACTGAACAGCTTAATATTAAGGTAGTACAAGGTTCAAGAGATGACACGTCCGAAGTTTTGTATTCTCGACCTTCGGAAACCATACTTCTGGAACTTTGTTATGAATTTGTGCAACCAATTTGAGGCCTTGCTACTCCTTTTAGCATTCAGTATGCTAACTTTATGCTTCTTATTTTAAATTCATAATTTGGATATTGCAATGTATGTTATACGTGAATGCAATGCAATGAATATAAAACTCTACCGGAATGTACACTCAATATTTTGCATTCTCACTTTCTCCTGCGTGAACAGGTAGGGATACCAGCACTAAAAGGATTGTTTATGATATGACCAACAGTTTTTATTATGTTCATCCACCTGAATACACCACACATCAATCCACCTGAATACTGACATCAAGGTAGGTTCCACTTACCTCCATGTACCTTACACTTATTTAAGGCATCTTTTGGAAAAATATCACGGTTTCCGTGTTCATGACATCAATAAAAAATCTAAAATTGCAGATAAATTGAATCTTTGGCTTTAATATTAGACGTGGCTTTAATATTAGGACAACTTCGAAAAATATTTAAACGTTTTCAAAATTTCAAGGGTTTTTAAGGCAAATCGGAATAATACCATATTTAGAAATACACTTTCCTTTTTTAAGGTTGCTTTTTAACAAGTTGTTCATATAGCGAACATTGTGATTGTTTTAACTGTAGACGGATCTGTAAAAACAACACGAACTCACACATACATTTATGCCAAGGAATTCGAACCCGCGATCCTTCAAAGCGAGACAGACTTTGGCTGTCCAGGCCGGCACACATCCCATTATTAACGATAAAATACAGAAAAATGCAGCTATTTTTCAGAAAAAGCTTTTAATGTGACAGTTATTCGAGACATACATACATTCTCGATTTTGGGGAACAGAACGGTGCGTATTTATTCGCCACTATAGACCTTACCCATCCAATTAAAAATAAATAATGATTCCATGGACTCCAGTAAGGCAGTAAAATAACCGCTGATAAATGAAACTATTATGTGTTTAAACAAGGTCATGATCATATATAAAGCTATCATCTGACCCCTCCTCCTGTACGCTTGCCGCATATTGGCAAATGCTGACAAATATAACATTCAAAAATTGCAAGTCATCCAAAACAAATTCTTAAGGTCCATTACCCTAGCTCCATGGTTCAACAATCAACTTCACTTCAATTAAACATCAAAGCAATCTCTCACCATATTGCCCATCTAGGCAATAGTTTTTACTCAAACCTGTAATTGATGAACCAAATCAGAAATCTCAAACTGGGTAAATATACAGAACGTCAAACTCTAATAAAAAAACATATCCGTTACATACATTCTTCGATACATTCAGCAATATAGACTAAATCAATTGAGGTGCTATGAGTCCCCTCGTCATTTATAGATTAGTGACAGTAGTAAATTACATTAAGTTAGATTGTAAGGCAGTAAATGCAAATGTTAAGTTGACATTAGCTTAACTTGGTAATTTCATCAAGAACATATATAAATTTAAAAAACATCGATGCACTGTGGAGACCTGTCGCCGCTACGTGTTCTGCAATTCTGCGGTACTACACGCCCTCATTTTAACTCCATCTATTACACAAACGGTCACTTTCACGCTATCACGGCTTGCCAATAATGTTGCAGACGCAGAGAGAGGTCCGTTTGCCACTGCCAGCTGGCTGAAACAAGCTCTCAAGGTGAGCATCTCCTACGACGCTTGCAATATTCCACGGGTGATAACGCGATTCCTGGTTTGCCGCCACGCTGCAATTTCGATCATAGAATTAATGGTCATTTTGTAGTGTTGCGTGCAAATTTGACATTTCTCAGTTATTTTCTTCATGGTGTTCTTTTCCCCCTTTTCCAGTAGTGTGTATACACTACCGACACAAGAATGGGTCTCTAACTAGAGAACAAAGTTAGTCCAATAGGTATTAAACAGAAACAGTTTTGCTATCTTAGGGATGTCATTTCAACGTATCACATGTCAGCATGGCAAGACAACATATATTTAATGACAGGAAGCTAGAAGAGTAATTGCAGAATGTGCGCAAGTGGTCTCTATTGCCGTTTGTATCACGAACACAATAAAGAGTCCCACGGTGTCTTCTGACGTCGAAGGAACGTTCGTAACACGCAAAACGGGGATGCAATATCATGAGCGTAAGGCAGTTCAAGGTGCACCCCATTTGAGTTTCAGAGCTGTGCGCGAAGGCAGGCGAGTACGTCTTGCCTGGGGCGAGTACCTGGACCTCTATAGCTGTACCAAGGAATCGGGCAAGGTAGCTCGTCCTAGAGGAGAGTGATGAACTCCCGAAGGCGGTCGCATCTCTTCTGCTTTTGTCGTGTTTCGCGGAAATTTTTCTGTACTTTCTTTCTCAGTATAGTATGATTTAAATATAAAAATAAGTCATTATTTGATATTTGATATTTATTTATTTAATATTTCTTTTATTCACCTTTCCTCATAGACCAAAGAGTATATGTGATGACAATTGTTTCAAATGATGGTCCGTTTTTAAACGGTAATTAACAAAACGGGTGGATAAAAACTGTACAATTGCACGAGTAGTATGTTAAAGAAAGCGAGTGACGATATGAGGGAGTATTCTTATTTTACACGAATGCATTTATACCTCTTTATCTACGTGTTATGTTCAATATGTTGTCGCTAGAAAATTTTAATTTTGAGAAATTCAAGTACATCTCTAACATTCCGGGCACACATTTAATGACATTGTATTACTTCTGAAAAGTATCTATTTTTGTGGGCCTTGCATCATGTAGTTATGATCACTATAGCGACTTAGAGGATAAAGAAATGATTGCAATGGAATATTTTGAACATATTCCGAATGAAACATTAGCAGAATCTGGCAAAGCCGTGAAAACATTACTTCCCACGAAATTTAATGTCGGTATGAGAGAGAATACATGTATAAATGTTGGAAAGTAAAAAAAAACGAGTCAATTACTAAAAAGTTTTGACCGTCGCTCTCAATTAACATGGAAACATTCTTCGGCCATTCATCCGACGAACAGATTCTTGAATAAAATATTGCACTTAAAAACAATTTATTATAATTTCAAAAATGCGACGTTTTGAGGGTAAATTTGGCTCGTCATCAGCTAGAAATACAGATATTTTTTCTATATTACATTCTGTACAAAAACACATAAGGGGCACCCAACACAAGAAGGCCTGAAAAAAATTATTAACTATACCAAATTGAATCTATGAAATAAATTTTAAAAATTGTTTGACAGTTTCCAAATGTTGTATATTTTTCAAGAAATTAAATATCTCAGCCGTCACTGCGGACAGACTGTTGGACTGACGTGTCAATTATGATAAAGAATTATTTCGTACTCTAAGGGTCAAAATGAGGCGCAAGAGAGGAAGGAAAGAAACGTTTTCATTCAAGGATCTTCAAGAATTCAACTTCTCAAAATAATGTAAAACGTTTTTATATATTCGCAATAACTTCAAACAAATTACGCAAAAAATTACGTTTTCAAAATAAATTGGACATGCCCTTTTTTAAAGATCTGATATTGTTAATCTGATTTGTTTAAGATAAAAATCTTCATCTTCAAATTTTAGTTTTGCAATACAGACTGCTCATCGGAAGTGGGTCTATTGTACTTTGACATATACAAGAAGATTTTTTAAGAAAACATTTTGAGCAGTTTTTGTAGAAAATAATTGTTTAAAAATTGCTTAAATTTCACGCAAAGGTAAATGGAAAGTTTGGTGAAGAAAAGGAAAAGGTGAAGAAAATTTTGAAAATGTTGAGGCCTAATGTAAAGTACCCCCAAAATTAAAATATTCATTTCTAACTTGCAGGACCTCCAGTTCCTTTAACATCGTTGCATGGAGTCACAATTACACTTCAATTGCAAAATACATTAAATATACTAGCAGTTGCCGCAGACCCAGAGAGATTGTTTATGCCCATTTCTGACTTCAGGGAAACAGAGGGAAGGGAGAGGAAATGAACGGTGAGTGTGAGCTGTCACCTGTTTACTCAATACATGGGCGACATTAGTTTGGTAGGATGACAATCAGGAAAATCCGCATCAGAGAAACCCGTCTCTAGATATTTCCTCCGCCATTGCATTCGTGTTTTGACCAAATGGGTTGGACCAAAGGAGTTGGAAATATCACAAGAGAGGGGCCGGTGGCCCTAGATTCAATTCAGAGGAAAAATCATGCCCATGTCAACACCGATTCTCATTTCATTTTGAGAAAGGAAAATTAAGATATGAACATGACCCAAACCGATTGTCATTGTACTCCCCGTCACATGTTACATACTGTCTTTACTGTTTTTGGATGTTAGAATTTTCAAAATTCATTATCAGAGGAAATATGATAATGAATATAAAAATGTATTTCCTTTTATAAAAAATTCGCATTTTCACTTAAATGCGAACTGCATTAACACTACGGGACGACGGTGTCTCAGGATCCGCCAAACCTAGCGCTCCGAAAAATTGAGGGTTGGAGCATGGTCACATAATCATGTCTTTTCATCGTTTATGGAGATTAACAATTGGAAAGCAAAACGTTAACCGACCTATTACATAATCCAACTATCATTTCATGATGTCAAGACTCTCATTCGGTAAAGAGTTTATTAATAGGATATTGTCAAAGCATTCAATTTTGAGTACGTTAATCGCATATGCTTTCTTTATGGAATCAGTATGTATGTTGCGAAAATCGAAAAGTTTTAGAACCACTGAGCTACCAAGAATTAATTGCAACGTAAATGTTCATATTGCAGGGACAAAAATGCTAACTAGTTAAAATATTAAATACAAATAGCAACAATTACAATTACAATAACATTACTGTTAACAACATTAACATTACCCAGAGGTATAGAACAAAATGAGATGCTGATATTCGGAACTATCTTTCGAATAGATTCCACTATCGAAATTTCGTCACGAAAATGAGTATTTTCCAGATGAGGGAAACCCCAGTGCGCCTGACCTTGTAACGTGCCTGAACCCTCTCTGCGCCCATCTCGGGAGAGAGCTCAGCTAACAAGGTGTTTTCCCGAAGGCGCAGAAGCGTGCCATAGGCGACGCGGGACAGCAAAGCGGTTACCAATGATAAAGGGCGAGAGGGGTAGTTGGAAGTATGAGTAGAGGGAGTAGCGATCGTGAAGAAACAAGCGGAAAGAAGCAGATGTGGAAGCGAAAATGAAAACTTATTAGTTAATACTAATTATTGTTAGTAGTGTTATTGTAATTTTTTTGTTAGTAGTGTTATTGTAATTATTATTGTTATTAGTGCTATTATTGTTATTGTCATTATTATGTCCCCTCGAGTGCCTCATGGAGAGCGAGGGAGCTTTCGGTGGTGCGATCCCTAAATCGACTCCCGGTCGTGGCAAAAATAACGTGGTAGGTTTCCATTGCAATCTTCTGTTTGCATGGCTGTGTGACGTCAGAAAAGCTCAAAGAGGCCATGTATGGTTGATACAATAATGTGAACATGTAGTTCTCTCCACATGTCTCCTTTACCCTTACGCGGGGATAAGAAATGAAAGTAGAGCCCAGATCTGGGAACACTGCTAGCTAGCAAACGGAATAATCTGACCCTAAAATGCAAAATACATACATTATTATCAATTACTTTTTATTATTTTCTAGGCGCTTCAACTGCTACGTTCACTACACCTTTAGGTGTAGTGTATGTTATACCCCAGGAGCAGGCGGTGTTTTTCTCCGCCGTGACACCCGTCCCACCCGGAAAGTGACAACCGGCGTCGACCTTCCTGGCTACGTAGCTATCTAGCGTCGAAATTCGTCGTCCTCGGGACTGGAGCTCTAGGTCAGACTCACTGCAATGGCAACGGCTTTTGCCCTGAGCTACCTCGGACGGTTGGAACTGATAACAGCGTAGAGACGAGTGTCAACGCAACTGTGCTAGAGCTCCGACAAGAAGCTGAGACGTCTGCAGCGGAGGCGATCTGCATCGGAGAAGAGCCGGATTGATTGATTGATTGATTTTGATTCCGGACGCGTAGTATGGGCATTAGTCCAGTAAGTGTAGTGCGTGTTTAAGCAGTGCGGTGTTCTTTCCCGCTGGATCCGGTGCCGACCTACAAGGCGCCTTGTGGGGTTTTCCCATCCAGGTATCTCCAATCAGCGGGACAGCGCCTCAGCCGGGACACGATCTAAGCTCGCGACATGTGTGGTAGCGTTTTGAAGGTAAAGGTTAATGTGTAAGTTGTGAGGATAGGTCAACGAAAAGGAAGGGAAGATCGCGCGCGATCCGTGGCCCGTTCATTAAGATACTCTCTGTCATTCGCCTAGCCTTGATCGGAGAAACCACCGAAAACTACCGCACAGAGCAACCGGTCACTAGAAAGCTCTTTCACTCACCGCCTGAATTGGACCTAGCTATCTAGTGTCGAAAATCCTGCCATCGTCGGGACTAGGACCAGAGGGTCAAGGGCACTGCATTACATCAGTTGGTGCCCCGAGTCAGCTCAGCCGGTGAGACAAGCCGGACGGAACGATGGGCGTGAAGGGTGTGTGAGGCACGATGGGTTGTGGCGGGGAGAGGGGAGGGAAGGGGCGAGGGCGAGGGCCTTGAGGAGGAGCAGGCCGGCGGGCTTTCTCTTGGCGAAAGTCCCGGAGGTCGCGGGATGCTTCGGGGCGTTGGTCGACCTCGCGTTCCTACGCCTCGCAACGGCCACCTCTTTCCGCCCGGCGTTGCGTGCAGCTCCTCGCCGCAAAGAGGGTTTCAGATGTCCGTCATTAACCGACGAACGGCTGCAATTGGAACGCGTGCGCCATTGTACCGTGGGTACCAGCAATCGAATCTCTCTCACCGCATGTGCAATTGTATGTTGTGAATACACCTGTTTCGCATTGCGTCTGCCACACTCACGGTTTTTATACTCGTTGCAACTATGCTTTTCCACATTTGTCCCTGTACCGATAGAAGAAATTAATGCGATCGCACAATTTACAAATTAATTAGTGAGTAACTAAACGAAAGTTTGCAAGTATTGACGGAGTGGTATACACTTGCACTCCTTTCCGAGGAGCAATTATTTCATTCCTGGGACGTTAGTAACGTGAGTAGCCAGGAGTGTTCGTGAACAGTATGAGTGAGACGTCCCCATTCCCTCATCAACGTCTTAAATGTTTTATCGGGTGAGCCAGTTGTGCCCTTGTCTCTGCAGCAACTCTTTCTAGTTTTGAAATATTACTAACCTAACTTTTTGGTACTTTCATTCATCATTCGTTTATAAATAGCAGGCGCATAAAAATGAAAAGGGGATCGTGGTTCCCTGAAAATTTCGTGGCACCGTAGTCGTAGGTAATAATTTTTTTGACTTATTTAAGGTCTCTTTTTAACTACTTGTGTGGTATTGCGACCCATTAAGTAACATTGGCATTGCGGGTAACGGTATCGGTACACGGACAGACAAACATCCCTGCCCCGAGCGGGATTCGGACCCGCGACCCTTCAGGCACGAGGCAGCTACGGCTCTTTAGTCTTAGAAACCTCGGCTATCTAGACTGGCAATAAATCATTTTATTTCCGTATATAGAATCAATTCCTATATTTTCCCTTTTTAAGCTGCTATTTTGGAGAATTGACATACAGCATTTCGGAAAGAATATCTTCCAAATCGCACGACGAGATCAAAATTCAGGTCCTCTAGTCAATAGACCCAAGTTGATTACCGTTACACCATGAAGCCGCTTGGAGAGGCTTAAGGCCTTGACTATTATTTTTAATTTATGCAATTTTTGAAAATTCGCCGAGTTCACCGAAAATGAGACCGGTGTTATTGTTTGAAGCGATATCTGCCGGAAAATTACGTGATAACTATTAACTTTTTCGAACTTTTTCTTTATTTGAACAACAGATTTTATTGAGAAAAAATCTCTAGTGAGAGAGAGTGTGTGTGTGTGCGCTGTGCGCGTGTGCGAGAGAGAGAGAGAGAGAGAGAGAGAGAGAGAGAGAGAGAGAGAGAGAGAGAGAGAGAGAGAGATGGAGGGAGTGAATGGTTTTCTACATTTCTGGAAAATGATATGACTGATGTTCTTTTTCTCGTGCTAATGAGACGTTCTGTGATAGAGGCATCCGTGAACGATACCAGCTCAAGGGTGCTCTTTCGAGGATCATGGAAGTAGGAGACAGCGTTCACGTTTGGGAGTTCGAACGTGGACATCTGACGATTCTAGTTATGCTGCCGGTATAGTTGCGTAAGAGATTGTAGGAAACAGCATATTGATTAACTGTGAGAGTGTGTTAAATGCCAATAATTCATGATCAAAACTATAAATGTTAGTACATTTTAGAGAACCAGTGTGAGCGTGTACGTGCTAATTGTGAGTTTGTGGCGACGTGGTGTGTGCTGCATGGCTCGATCAGAAGAATTATTCGAGGGACTTCATTGGAACACTTTTCAGTTGTGGCTATTACACATAAGTTATCAACGAAAGTAAGTAAATTTCTAAATATTTTTGCCAGACACACAGCAAATGACACGCTGGTTACTTGTATGGAATGGCAAGAGCTTAAATTCGTAAGCTTCCTGGCCTGCCTCGCTATAATGATATTACGTCACTCATCATTTTCATGATATGCAAAGGTGATGATTGATTATAGCGTATTTCCAGGCGCGTAAACTGCTTTGGTCATTAGTGGCGTTAGTGTAGTGCACTTTTAGTGCGGAAGGTGATGACCATCTTTTCCTGCCGGAGGAAACACGTGTTTATGTAATTAATAACCTAGAATTTGTATCGTAGCCCGACCATGGACCGCCCAATTTCCTCTAGACTCGGCATTATTTCGAGCTAAGACATCACACAACTTCCCGAATCCATCTCCTGTGTAGTTGGTCTCTATTCTGAATACTATATATGTTTAAAATGTCTGCTATTTTTTGAAAATTTTAAAATAATATAACTGTCCATAAAAATAGGGAACTGTAGTTTATTAAAATGGCATTGCCTTTCCTGTTTATTTACGAATCTGCGGTTTTTGCGACGCTGCCTTTCTGGCTGGCGGGGGCCACCTATCGAGCGGAGTCCAAGAGCACGCGGCGCGACGCGTGGGACACGTGCGTCGCCGGGCGGACTCGGCCCGGGGAATGCGCAGATTAATTTCCTGGAGGGCTGCGGGCTGCACCCTAGGGTGACGTCAGCCGTTAAGAGCACTCGCGATCAATGAATAGCTGTTGTAGGAGAGAGCGAGAGAGAAAGAGAGGAATTCTGACGCAGTGACTTCCAATGCTTTCTCGCTTGCCGAATCCTGACAACACGACCGTAATTGATGGAATAGTTTCAACAAGTATGCTGCCAACTGGCGTACTAGAGGCGTAATTATTTATTTTATTACGTTAAACGTATTTTTAAAAAAATGAAATGTATTTTTCTTAAATCATAGTAAATATCAGTTTTAATTTTATTTATATCAAATTTATTCCTACAGTTCACTTCATGATCAATGATTCTTACTCAAAACTTGCTACATGCATTTTCATTGCAAATGTAGCTGTTGGTACATAGGAAATTTCTACTAGACATTTTTTTAATTTAAACACTTTGCAGGAAATGGTGTGGACATTTAAAATGCAATACCTGGCCATTGGTCAAATTTCAAATGCAGCAGGGACAAGATACTAGATTTTATTAAATTTCTCAGTATTTCAAGTCTTCTAGCATTAGAATTAGGTAGGAGAAGCTTTGAATTAATTGCAGGGGCCACGTAACTGTCTATAAAGCTACTCAGACATCACTAATTTCACCAGTGGGATATTCATTTCTTGTTTCAAAATACCGTAACCTACATGTCGCAGCTATCGTTTCGAAAGGGATGGTTATATATTTTGGCGTTTTTTGAATCGCTAACATTCGTACAGGTTTGATGTTTGAGAAAATCCTTTGCTCCAAACAAAACTATATCAGCCATGCGTTCGTCTTGAGTTAAATCATGAGATTTAACACTTCCGTTTCGCCTTGAAGACATTGTACTTTACTCGCGCGTGTAAGGCAATCACTTACTTTCTTTAATCAAGACTCAAGTTACATTCCCAGAGGAACACCCAGTATATTTCTCGAACGGGCAGAGGACTACAGGTGAATGTGTTAAACCGACTTAATGTTTTAACTGAATATAATATGCATTTTTGTTAACTTACAGTTAATATTTATAACGTTAACAATTGACTTTCGTTAGTATAGAAAAATCGTAAAAGCTATATTTTTTAATGTGTATTATTGGCTTGTGTATGGGGAGATTTGAAGTCCCATATTATCCTCCTTAGGAATTCCATTGCAGATAGTTATTAACATTTTGAAACGTTAATTATCTTTAAAAATTGTTCAGTTTTAGTGTCAAATATTCTAGGCTAGCTATGCTAACTCAAAGACAGAACGAGAAGAAATAACTAAAGAAAACAGCCAGTCAATAGTTTAATTTTAATACGAAGAATGCAACACACGATGATACTCTTTACCAAACCTAGCGCGCAGATTGTGACGATTCAGCGCAACTCCCATAAACGTTCTTCGCGGGAAAATTTGCTGACTGCAAGGCACTGGCAAACAAACTTTGCCATGATAACGATAGGAGCGAAGGAGTGAGGTTAGGAGCAAATTCTTACGCTAAGGCTGCGCTGGTGACTTCTGCTAGACACAGCGAAGATGAACGTCCAAAGTATGAGCGTTCACGAAGGCGAATCAGGCCAGAATAGGAGGAGGCAGTCGTAAGTGTCTGCCTTATATTCATCAGCGCCGTTGAGTCTGGGATTCCAAACGGTCACCCACCCGGAGACTGCGGTGTCTGGAGTTGCCTAATATCTGTGACTTCACGGAGCTTGGTTAAGAACTTCAACTACCGGCGCAGGCAGGTCTAGTGACGTATTACGGGTGTTGTGATGGATAGTGACTGCAATAATCGCATGGATTTAGTATTTTTGTGAATACGTCTATGTCCTTGGTAAGAGTATGTGGTTTAAAGTGGCGGTGATCGCATCCGGTTGCAGTTCGAAATCCGGCGCTGACCTAGCGTCAGCTTGCAGGTTTTCCACAACCAGGTATCACCCTCTAGCGAGGCACCGCTCTCGCCCGGACAAGCTCTAAGTTCCCGACTAGCCTGCCAACATGTGTGGCAGTGTAGTACATGTAAGTGTAAGTGCGAGCAATTACGGGTGAGGATAGGACAAGGAAGAGGAGAAATCGCGCGCTGCCCACGGCCCGTTTACGTTTCAGATACATCAAAATTTAATAATACAGAACGAGCGCTCTTTTCAGACGACACGGCTCTACATCACATTCAGATATCCTTTGCGCTTATGATGAATTGTAAAACGAGTTACAAAAATATGTACAATACAATGGTCATGCAGAGAAATGGAAAATACGTATCAATGCAAATAAATTGAAAGCTAAAATTCTCACAATAAAAAAAATTCACTCTCTACCTCCATTATAGATTCAAAATAGCTCTAAGGAATGGCAACTCAGAAATACATCAGATTAATACCTAGTAATCTCTTTTGATCTACATAAAAAACATATAAGAACAATTGCAAATAAAACCTATATTAAAATGTCTAATCAATAGCATCTTCTAAGTTAAAAATCTTTAAGTATAGAATGCGGAACTGAACTATACAAGTCAATCTTAAGGACATCACTAGACTACGCCTACCCTATATGGTCTAATGCAGCTGCGAACCATAAAAAGAAACTGCTAGTAATGCAAAGCAAATGCTTACGAAGAATAACTAAAGTCCCATGGTACACCAGCAAACAAACAGTTTCGTAGAGAATTAAAGCTATGACCGACCAAAGATTTTGTTACAAGAATTTTTCAATTATTCTTTGAATCCCTTAAAAATACCTCCTGTGACGACATACTTTCATTAGGAAAAACTTATCAAAAACCTAAAAGAATTAGCTCACACTATTTAAAAGATTATTAAAAACCCCCGTAATCAACAAAAACTAAACAATCCAAAAGATCAGAGAATTTGTTTTTTCTTAAAAAAAAAACAATTAGGAATTAGGTATCTTCAACTCTGAATAAGCAGAAGTAGTCATGTGGCAACAACAGGAATGGTTGGAAGCCAAACTTCAAACAAATGTATTCATTAATACAGCTGGAAGGCAGCAATGCCGAACAGGTGAATGGAAGTTTAAAAAAGAAATAAAAAACAGAGGACAATTGGTTAAAATGATAGTGGAGAGTGTTACGGAGAAATAATAGTCTAGGATTATAAGCCTAGACTATTATTTTTCCGTAACACTACCTTTCTAACGAGAAGGTTAAGAAGTGTAAAGAAAATAATGTTTAGAATATATAGATTACGAAGCCGGTATTTTTCGCTTGGTCTGGATCATCATAAGATGAGTGTTTAAATTATTGTGACTGTAATTGAAGTCAAGAATAAGGAAATAGGCCTCTATCCTTGTGATAAATATACCGAGTCATCGTTTCTTGATAAATACAGACGATTGTTCTAAAACCCATTAAATGACATCAGTTTTGACATCAGACATCAGTTTTGAGGAAGACGCGCCGGAGGAACATAACAAATTATACTGAAAAATAACTAATTGTAATTGATGGAATTTTACATTAGGCACATTAGGCAACAATGGCACAAAGGGCTTCATGGGTGCGTCGACATGGGTACCCAGACATTGACTTTTAGTTTGGCCAATTTTTATCCAACCAACACAATAACTAGTCGCCTCATCCGAGATCACGAAACATTGTAAAGTTCCCGAACCTCGATAATTGTTCGACTGCATTTTGGTTGTAACAATAGAATGCATAATTGGTAAAATTAAACAAATATTTCCCCACAAGAAGAAAAAAAAATCCAATTTTTCCCCCTCGTATGCATTAAAGGACGGTGAAAAGGGGTGGTCTCATTTTCGACGAGCTCTGACTTCACATGTTAGAGGAAGTAATGCAATATGTATAGAAACAAGTTTTATTCACCGTTTCGTTACCACGGTCCGGCAATAAGAGTACTTCTGACGAAAATTAACCGTTTTCCGGCGCGCGATTTCTCTTCTCTTCTTACAAGTAAGGGCGGGAAAGTAATAATCGCCGGCCAAATAAATTCCGCAGATCCAGCCCGCGAGCTGTATGTTGGCCATGCGTGGCCTAAACCGTTCAGATGATTTTCTTGATATTTCTGCATCGATCTGGCCAAATTCCATGTCCTCCGAATTTGAAACGGATATTTTGAATTTTTGAAAACTGAACATGAATCATGAACATTTTGAACATTTTCTCAAAAATTGCTAAATTTTTTGATTAAACTTTTTTCTCGGATAGAGTTAAGGAAGATTCAAAAATGATGTCGAAATCATTACCGTTGAACTCCCTGAATTCTTAATTGCAAAAATTCAATTTTTTGGCGTCTTCCTGTAAAAACAGTATTGAGATAAAGATTTTCCTTAATAAAATTGTTCTTAAGGGACAGATCTTTATATGTAATCAATTGTTTGAAAGAATTTTGAGCAGTTTGCGTAAATTATCTGGATTTTTTCAAAAACCTTTCCAATTTTTCTTATTTTTTCTCTTGGGATATAGTAAAAGTGGCTCGTGACAAAGATATTTTCCTTAATGAAATGTGTTGAAGAAACTTAATCTTTAAAAAGGTCATGTACAAATTTTTGAAAAACGATTAATTTTTGCTTAATTTTTGCATGGAGGTAATGGGATTTACAAAAAACACATAAAAAATGGCTCCAAATTGTTTCTGAAAATTTTTTCAAGGTTTGCAGGAATGTACACTTGAAAATGGCACGGGTCTCATTCTTGATTGAAATCTGAGTTTGCGAAAATTCCAAAACTTTGAAATAAAGGGAAAAATTATGTCCTGTTGTAATACCACTAGTTTTTTTACGTATGAAGGACGGTATAACATTTTTGTGTATTTCAAGTAGATTATTCAAGTTTTATAGATAGAATGTTAGTAAACGAATAAACAAGATGTATAGGAAGTTGTACTGAAAGTGTCACTTTTAGTTTGTTAGTTTCAAGTTCTTTCAGCAACCTCTGTACCAAATATTTTTTTCTATCCGTATCTCCATTATTTAACACTTAATATAACTAAATATTAAACATTATTAATTGAAAACAAAACTTCAGAATGAGTAATGCGAGAGAAGCCCCCTTTTCACTTCACAAAATGAAGTTCCAGGAGGTTTCGAAACACTCACGTCAGACGCCGAATTGTAGGAGCAAGGTTTCTGTTCCTTGGAGGGCAGTGCGGTGGAATCAGCGTTTCGACCTATTCGTGTGAACAGTTTGGGTCGCATCCAATACTCATCATGCTGTATGCTCGGATTCGCAAGGACGTTTATCTTATACAACACCATGCAAAACCCGTATATCCAAAGTTTAAAGTGATATAGAATACTAGAAATAGGATTTCTGAGAAGTTTTGCATCAGGACCACATTGCGCCGTCTGCGCCGTCCGCGGGCGAACCGCTGCATGGGCAGTTACGAAACCTCCATCAACCGGCAACAAATTTCCTAACCTATTCGTTCAAAATAAAAAAAAATCGAGAAAATTTTGAAAATGTTAAAGCTTAGTAAGAACAACGTCTACAAACAAAATATGTTTCAAATTCGCCTGGTCTCGACTTCGGCCAGATCGATCGCGCTATGTCAATTGTGAAGAAAATTGTTTGAACGGTTTAGACATTAGCGTTGATTACACACGACGGACGGATGGATGAACGTAATGTAACAAGGACATATTTCGCGTACCAAACATTTTCCTCAATTGTGAAATGCAGATTTTGGATTTGCAGTTATTTAAAAAAATGTAACAATTCAGAAACAAATAATTTTACAACTGTCAGTGATATAATACGACATTTATGAACAGTGGTTTAGAAACGTGCAGTGATACCCAGAGCTTGTAAAAGTAAAAAGCTGTGAATTTTGTAGACCAAAACCATTGCCAAAAATTATTAAAGTTTTTAAAACGCATTTAAGCAAAGCAAAATACCTAAACAATGTATCAAAACCAGTACAGATAAACAAATCAAGCTGTTGGATAAGTTAGTGATTTAATCGAGGCTCCTTTCCTTCAAGTGAACTCAGCTGAAAACTGAACAGCTTTTCCCTGTTCTGCACTTAATGCATTTATTTTCCTCTGTTTTATTTTCCGTCACATCATTCAAATAAATATGAAGAGAAAGAAATATTTCAAAGTTCACATAACAGTGCTATTATTATTACTATTATTATTATTTTTAGTATTTTTATTGATTTTGTTTCTCCGTTGAAACTCAGCGTAGGAAATTATATTTTTCGTGTCTTAGAACCAAATTAAGTTCTTATGAAAAGGGAATTCTCCTTATCCCACTTGAGTTTACTGTAAATACTGTCGAACAATGTGACAAGTCTGAAGTAAAATTGCCTTTTATCCTAAAGATTGCCATTTTATTTCCAGTTCCAAATTTCTCATATTCTTTTTAAAAATTGTCGACATCACTCCTTTATTGTAATCACTAGGGCCCGGATTTTAATGAAATGTCATTTTTTTCTTTTCACTTTAGAACAATTCCGTTTAGTATAGAAATTCATATAATGTTATTACAAAACGTAATGGCCCAGTTTTATACGTCATTTTATTGGCATTTCTCGTCGATTTCGACTAATAAGTAATTTTTTACCTTTTTATGTCATTTTTAATGCATTTTCGCAGATTTCGTCGATTTTAATACCATTTTAATAGTACATTCTTCAAACAATGTTTATGAGGTGCAGCAAATGTTCACCACGGAATACCTGAGTAGCTTATTCAATTTCTTCGCTCGCATATTGTAATATTAGGCGTTGAGAGTACTATGTAATCTAAGATTCCTGTGACGCCAATCGGTGCCATTTTCTGTTCGGCCGATTACGGGATAAATAGAGGCAGAGATTTTCTTTTAAAGAACAATCCAAACCAAAAGTTTGCAAGCTGAGTTCATTGAACAAAAGGAAGAAGCCTCAATTAGATCAGTAACATATCTAACAGCTTCAGTTCACCATTTGAAGTGGTTTTTATCAATTTTTTACGTTATTTTTCTTTGTTTTAGGGCATTTTTAAAGGATTTTATTCATTATTTTTGATGTTTTAGGTCATCAAATTCCCCGCCTTAGTAATCACTAGACCGCAGATATTTACGTAAAAACCTATTTTTCTCAGTGTTTTGTACTAAATTACATTGTTTATATATATATATATATATATATATATATATATATATATATATATATATATATTATTTGAACTATAACCCCTCAATTTTATATCGCCTAAAATAGTCTATTTCAACGCTAATGCCTATTTGTGCCAATTTTACTACTAAAAACCTAAAATGAGGCTAATTTTCTTAATTTCTTTCGTCTGTGGTTACTTCAAACATTTTTCTTCTGGGTCGGCACAATAGACAAGAATGATATTAATTTTAAGTATCGTTAATGTGTAAGATGACGATAAATTAATACAGAGGACAAGGATCTTGCGACAAAAGTACCCATGCCTCTACTTCCTGACTTCCTGGAAAAGACTGCCTCCGCTTCTAAGATAAAGCGATTGAATTTTCACGAAAGAAAAGTGATCTTCACCGATAATATGCATTCATTGTCTCTTGAAAACTTGGAGAAAGTATTAGTAATTTATTGTGAGGCAAAAAAACAGTACGAATAATTTTAACTAGAGGGCAAACAATTAAACTTGTTCATAAATAGTCATATCGCAAAATATACAATACTAATTCTGTATAATATTGATTTATGTTTTTATCTTTGAGAAATTTGTGTAATACATTGTAAAAATGTGGTTTTTGTAAGTTTCCTCTTTTATTTGTGCCTATTCTACCATTTAAAGTCTAACTCAGCTACCTAAAGCGAATATTTTAAAACCTAAAAATCCGCCGTCATGTAATCACCAAGGCATATATAAGAACATGCTCCAACCGCCAGATCTGTTTCAATTGCATTGCAAGCTCGTAATATATCCTGATATTCTATAATTAAGTTTTATTGATTGCATGGGTGACAGGAACTGCAATATCAATTAGAGAGGCTACCTTATTGATTTTATCAATGACGAGGATATCAGGCCTGTTATAATCCATTGTTTTGTCCGTGATATTAAATTGCTCCCGATACATCACACGCTTCTTTGTTTCCAATACCGGGGCTGAACAATATTCGTAATACGGAATAGTAGTGTCATGCAGCCCGTGCTCAACTGCAAATTCTTGGTGTATCAATATTGTGAGTTGGTTGTGTCTTCCAAGAGAGGCGTGCCTAATAATGTCGTTCAGCCAGTCATAATATGTTCAATGGTTTTGCCATATGTATATTTTTTGCATTTGTCTATCGTATTCATCTTTATTAAATCTTTTCGTAGACTTCCGTTCGCAGAACCCTATCTCGGATGGCCATTACAAACCCTTCAGGCTTTGGGTATAAATATCCACTCATTAGCTAATGCAGAGACGCAGGTTTATCAATGTATTGTTCTTTCAGAAGATTGGGGAACTTCGTGCAGGATTGTTCCCTTCAAAGAATGTAGTTCATATTATGTATTCGGAACATATATCGTAACCTACCTTCGCTGTTGTGACCTACCTCGCCGTTGTAGAGCTTACCCGGCTCACAGTCAGTAGACGTTGATTCTGACCACTGAAAAATTGAGAGGGGAGAAGGAACGCATGCATATTTGGGATTTCCTAATCTTTCTACCATTAAAAGATAACATAATTGAAATCATGAATACTTAATTTAATCAAGTAGTAGAAATATATAACCCAGTTGCAGTGAATCTTGGCTCACACAATATTCTCCATGCAAATTAAATGCGTCCTCTTCTCAGACACAAGTAAATTAATGTTCCGCCCTTTTTGTCGATCACATCACGCTTCCTTCCCAAGTTGCGCTGGTCGGCGACAAAGACCTGTGGATGGGCGAGGGACCAATTGATCCCCCGCACGGAGCGCGTTCTGTTGGTCTGGGCTCCACCTGGTGTCGCGTGAGCACGGCTGTGTTCACCGGCGGCGGAACGGCGCGGCTGAAGCAGTCCCCCGGGAGACGCCACGGGTCGTGCGCGGTATCGCCTGAATCGCGGCGACTCGCGGTCAGCAGCCGGTCACGCACAGGAATCGGACCCGTAAACGAAGGTTCTTCGCGGCTCGACCATGTTCTCGCGGATTCGTTAAAAATCCGACGTACTTGCATACAGCGTGACGCGGCACAGCTCGCATGAGAGTGTCTTGAAGCGAGCACGCTCACGAAGAATTGTTGAAGAAGCTCAGTGAATATAATTTAGAAGAAGCAGCTCGGCGAACTAATGTTATACGAGAAGCTTGACAAAAATATTTCTGAAAAGGTTGGATCCACGGTATTTATAGGTTTCGCGGGCCCTCTCCCACGCCGATGACGCGGTGGCCCTATTGCCAACACGTACGCGATGGAGGATCCCGTGACCTTGGCCCTTCCCGCCTGCTGGCGACACCTCACGGCGCCTTCCTGAAATGGCCCGTGATGCGGGGCCCTGTTCTGGTCCCCCACCCGCATACCGATCCCCCGACGTCACGGCCCTTCCTTTCAGTGCCTGTGCTCCACAAAGGAGACGCCCGGATTAACAGCTCGGCAACACAAATTTTTGTTTGTTTTGTTGTCAGTGCACAATTCCTGGCAATGATGTTCCTCGGCGTTTGGCATAGCGAGGCTTGAATTTGAAAATAATTTCATTTTCTCTGCTGCTGAACGGCTTGCTGTTTTATAATAAAAAAATTAATACTAGCTCTGTGCTGTTACAAGAAAGATTTTGTAGCATGTCACCTAAATCAATTTCAATAACTTGCTGCATAATTTGATCAGAAAAGTGGATCAGTTTATTTTCTATTTTCTGTTCTTGCTTCCTACATAGCCTGAGGTTTCAAACATGGAGTTCTGCAATATTCTAAGCATATAGCATCAGGTTCAAATTCGTAAATTCCTGAAAGAACTTTTTGATTTAATCCACTTAAGGCATAACGGGTACAGAGGTTCAGTAAGAGAAAACCTAATATCTAAAAACTGTCCACTTTTAAGCAAGACTGAAGTGTTGAAAGAGGAAAGGGATACTATTTGTTCTGCCATAGATAAGTACAACTGAATATTTCTCTGTAAGTTGAATGATGTGATCGAATATCTATGGAGTACATCCAATTACTAATTTAGAAATATATGTCCAAAAAGAGAAAAAAATTATAGTACATCATCCATTTCTCAATCACCTATTTGAATTGTCGTTGAGAACTAGCGCAGATGTTTATCAAAAAGTGTTCTGGGTCTCTAAAAAGAATAGGCTAAATACCTATACTAGTAAACAGATACGACGTTTAACTTCCAGGATCATTAGATACAAAACATAAGAGATGAGCCAGTTGAAAAGAGAAGGAAATGTGTTAGTTAGGCACGAATACAGCGCACAAAAGTCATGTTGGCTTATGTGAAGTGAAGTTTCGTTAAGAATAATACATTCTACAGTGTATTGTCTTGTCAATTTAATTAATATTAATATTTTAAACAATACATACACACATATTATATTACTCGTTACATGCCAAATCGGTTTGTGATAAAAACGAATGGAGGAAGAAATGTTTAGCTGGAAAGCGCTTCAAACGTTTTGGGGTTTTCTTATACATTGATTTAAAATATTTGACAGGTGAAAAAAATTATCGTATTTCGGACCCTTCATTTATTGGATTAACTATTTCAATATTTTAATTTAAACTTTCTTTCTGTTTTGTGTTTTGTTATCAATCCATTGGCAGTATGAATATTATTTTTGTAATAAAAAATAACTGCAACCGTTGGGTTACACACACTCTCCACTGTACCAGCCACGCTTATTTATAGGCACCGGACTAATACAGGATTATGGCATAACTTCAGAATATTCGTTTATACTATTAATTTGAAAATTGTCGTCTTCTCTATGGAATAACCCAAAAGAAAATGTATTTTATTATCCATCTGCGTGAAAATGTATACTGTAGTCAGTTATATAATTTCGTGGCAATAATTGGTTAATTACAATACCAACGTACCCGTCGAATTAGGTTGATTTTACGGAGCGTAGAAAAGTTTTCGTAAAAATGCAATACTGGTGAAGTATTGACTGACGAGTTGGAACGCTTGTATCAAAAGCGAGTACAACGCTCTCTCTGGGATGCTTTCCATGCTTAAGTCATGGTTCAAACTTTCGCCACAAGGAAGCGCTTGAAGGTGGGAAAAGACGATTTCTACAAGGAAGTTACGGAAAGGCCATCAGATGGTGTTGCATTCGTCTCAGATTTTATGTTAAGCCTTTAATGCAACATGACCAAATCATTTCGAACCTTATCATTGGTAATAACTCGAGAATATGACCCGGAAAATGCAGTGATATGCCCATTGAACCAATTTTCCAGTCTACTTGCACAATTGTAGCCAACACGCTCTGCGTTCATAATGTACTTTTTGGCAAGAAGTTAGAAATTGAGCCCTATGCGAAAATCAAAAAGTGCCGTTGATTAACTACTCCTAATGGATTAAATTCTGAAACTTCTCAAATTTTTTATTTCAGTTTCCACTCACATGTGTTGAGAGATCAAAGGTGCTTCTTTTCGATGCGCAATGTCAAAAATAAAATGGGTTGATAGCCGGACCAAAGACAGAAAATTTTCGGTTGTAATCTCAAGAGAGTTATCTCCATAGACGTAACGTGCGGGGGCGGGCTGTCCCCACCCAGTAATTTAGCTTTGTTGTATGTAATAATAATAATAATAATAATAACAACAACAACAACAACAATTCATTACGAACCATTATTTCAGTACAAATCAATTGAATTTCATATATTTAGTGACACACCAGGGCCTTCATGGCGGATAAAACAGTCAACGCCCCTGTTGCAAAGTGACATGTACACATGCCTACTTTGCAACAGGGGCGGATCCAGAGAAAAAATTAGGGACGGGAAATTCAAAACGTTTTGGGTGAATGTGTGATATTAGAAATGTTTTTTTTTAAGTCGCAGGCTACCCTCAGTTCATGCTGCACTACGATTTTATTTGTTTTAATGATTATCTGAAAATATTTTTGCTTGAAAGTTTCGTGACAAGTTACTGAAAGTTAGTTACTGAAAAAATTTCATTTCTCTTCCATGGATCTGCGTCTGTTTGCAAAAAGTAGGTTCTTATATGGTTGTTGTCTAGCATTGTATTAAAAGTATTCGTGACGTCTCATGATATCAGTTCATGATTCATAATTCAGATGAAGACAGTTTTGCATAATTTAAAATATTTACTGCTTTTTAAAGAAAGGATGGAAAAAGGAAGGAAGTGGGGAAGGAAGAGGGCAAGGAAGAGGGGACGGAAGAGGGGACGGAAGAGGGGGAGGAAGAGGGAAGGAAGAAGGGAAGGAAGAAGGGAAGGAAGAAGGGAAGGAAGAAGGGAAGGAAGAAGGGAAGGAAGAAGGGAAGGAAAAAGGGAAGGAAAAAGGGAAGGAAAAAGGGAAGGAAAAAGGGAAGGAAAAAGGGAAGGAAGAAGGGAAGGAAAAAGGGAAGGAAGAAGGGAAGGAAGGAGGGAAGGAAGAAGGGAAGGAAGGAGGGAAGGAAGGAGGGAAGGAAGAAGGGACGGAAGGAAGAAGGGAAGGAAGAAGGGAAGGAAGAAGGGAAGGAAGGAAGAAGGGAAGGAAGGAAGAAGGGAAGGAAGGAAGAAGGGAAGGAAGGAAGAGGGGAAGGGAAGGAAGAGGGGAAGGGAAGGAAGAGGGGAAGGGAAGGAAGAGGGGAAGGGAAAGAAGAGGGGAAGGAAGAAGGGAAGGAAGGGGGAAGGGAGCAGAGGAAGGGGGAAAGCTGCCTATGTTCCAACAATATGTGATGCCCACTTCATAAAAATATTGCATTTAAATGTTAACAAAATAAATTAGCTAGGGACGAACCAGGAACAAATATTATTATATTAATAATGTGAAATAATTAAGGAAGTCTAGTATTGAAGGTCACACAAGTGGACTCCATTGTAGTCCAGGTGTCCAAGTGTAGATGTTAACTGACTTCGGATGAAAAAGCTAACATGCTTTTCTGTTAATATTTAACTATTTGTATTTTGTAGTTTTAGATTTTCAATAAAATGTTTTAAAAATAATAACTGAATGATTGGTAATTACTTTACTACGAAGAAAATTTATGATTTGAGTTCTAGTGCTCAGTAGCAAGAAACTGTATGAAATTGTAAGCTACCATTTATTCATCATGTGATCGTAAACTTCATGAAAGTTATTTTCCATTCAAGCGTCAGTTCTAGTATGTATTATCACTCAATATATATAATACAACCAATAAAGATTATTCATTTCGTTTAACCATTTCTTTACGTAAAGAAGTAAGAGAATATGTGCTAAAATCGCACTCTGCATTGCCCCCATGTGCAAAAAGCAATGAATCAGAAGAGAATGAGGTGAGTGAATAACGTCTTTCATTCCATATGTTATATCTACTATCTAAAGTTGCTGTTTAAGGTACGAACATAACTAATCTAGAAAAAGAAAACAATTTACATGCGAAGATATTTTTGAAAGTAAAACACTTGATCACGGTTTTCAAAATCCTTTGAGAGATCTAAAAATATTCCAACAGGTCTTACATTTTGACCCATTGATGAAGCGACATATTTAAGAAAACAACATATGATTATTTCCATAAATATATATGACTATTTCCATAAATATTGAGTTTGTGAGTCGATGTTGGGAATCTGAAAACGCTTTGTTTTTACTAAAAAAGTTTTCATTTATGCGTAGATACGTCTTCCTAACACTTTTGAAAAATCTGACCCAAGAGAAATTGGCAGCTAATTTTGAATATCATTTTTTTACCCATCCTGAAGAGCCACCCAATCTTTACTGTTTTGAAAATATCTGCAAAAATCCGGAGCATAAGAATGTATTAAGTATGTGAGTTAACGGTGTATAATGCGAATAATTCTTTACCAAACTATCCGGGAATTCATATAGACCAGTCAAAGATTTATTATGGTGTGCCGATTATTTTAATAATCTCGTAGGAAATAGTTCTGGAGAAATCATAATGTTGAAAAGTTTTGGGGAAATGACAGATGTTGAATTTTGTGTCTTAAGACCCTCCGTGAAATCAACCGCTATTCTGTCAATCTCATAATATTCGTTGCCGGAATATTACCAAATCGTTAACTTCTGTCATTAACTTTTAATACAAAATCTGGAAGGTTTCTAGTTTTTAATTTTTTTACTGTACATTCCAAATTTCTTTTGTTTTGTTATTTAAATTCAAAGTATTTTGATTTTGATTTCCGATTTTAGCCTGCCAGATGACTTTTCTGAACAATAATTTATATTTTCCGACTTAGAAATGGAACTCTTGGGATACGTTATGATGATTACATATGATATGAAGAATTCGTTTGTATGTTATGATGTACTAATTCCACGTGTTATCCAAACATGTGTGAATCAAAATACACCACCACGCTCTCATACGATACATAAATGATTTACCCAGTTCGACACAACCAAATTCGAATAATCTTTCAGGGAAACATTTGTCCTATTGCTAACAGACATGTAAAGTTATAATTTTAGGTTTCAGTTTTGTTGTTTACACACTAGCGAATTATTTGTCGTCAAAGAAGTCGTCATCAACAGTTTACTGATGATCCGTCAAAATTCAATCATCTTTCTTACTTGCTACTGGCGTCTTCAAAAGCTCCAGAAACCATTCAAGGCTTGTCATGCTTTTGCCATTTATGAAAATCTGTTTTCGTCAAATTAGTTGTCTACTCATTGCGCAGAGAATATCATGTTTACACCATTCGTTTTTGAATGGTAATATACATATTGATAACATTTGTATTATTTTATTTCATTTTCTTTTGCCTAAAAAAGCTTTCATACTCAACATTGTATAAAATATAAACAACAGAAGTCCTAATGACAACCATTCCTCACACGCCTGCTAACAAAAGCAAGTGAAAAAAAATAGCATGCAGTTGATATCCGGCCAAATGACGTCCTGGGGGTCCGAGCCTTGGGGTTGAGCAAGTCACGTTTTCTAATAAGAGCTCCACATTACTGCTTTCCAAATTAGGAGACAAATTTGCTCGACGTTTGAACAGAATTTCCAAATAGATGCCCCCTTCCCTGGCGATTGCTTTTGAAGCTGGTCGATTGGTTTGAGTGCATTAGAATCTGTTGTTGCTAGGGGACGAGAGCGCGGAGGGAAGCGATGTGGTCAGTTGCTGCGGGCGACAAATTATGGGGACGTCACCGCAGGAAAGAAGCAAAATCTAGATTCTACAACAGCATACACTCTATAGCATTATTTGTTACGGTTACGCAATGTAAGAATACTGGTGGAACTTGGAAAGATTTACCAATCCCCCTATATTCGCATGAACAGGGTTTTCAATTGTAGCGCGTATATTTGGCGCTTCATGCTCTTATTAATTACATCACCTGCGCTAACAAAGCGGACGAACGTTAACATTTTGCTGTTTTCAGAATTCCAAGGTTTTAGCGAAATTTGTACATATTATTAAGCAAACTTCCCTTTATTTGAGCAAATTGAAGGCGTTTTTAAAAAATCTTTCGACATCACGATTTCGTAAGTAAGTATGAGAAAACATTTTTGAAAAAATGTATAAGACTACTTGGAGATCTAATTTTGATGAACAGATGTAATTAAGGAAGAATCTCTCCCTTCAATAATATTTACGAAGACATCCTGTAACTTGCATCCGTCCGTCTGTCCGTCACACGCGGCAAAACCACTTCCTATCTACTAATCGAAACATGAGGCGTAATGCGATGCGTCTCGCTCCTCTGATAGGGAATCATTGTTTGTGGATTTGTCCAGAATGTTCTAAGAAATTTTTTTAAAAACGTGTTTCTTGTGTGTATCTGTAACTAAAACGAGTTTTCAGCGGCTTACGGCACCTGTAGAGCTGATCAATTCCTCTCGACAACACAAATCGATTTTAACAATTCTTGACCACTGTATTGTGGATGAAATTTTTTTTTTCAATTGCTGTAGAAAAACACAAGTTTTTGATGGCTTTGATGCACCTATGAGTTCACTGGTGTAACGCTGTCAATTACGTTACTCTCATTCCGTCGTTTATCGATTCAACTATATTCATAAAATAATTAAACCTAATTTTGTAATTACACCAAAATTTAATCAAATATTTTATTCAAATTTCTTAAAATTTAACTTTATATATATGCTCGATGGTGGAGCTGAGCCGAACGGATAAACCGAGAAATAAAACTTGAAAATGAATAAATATATCGCCGGAGGCCCCACGCTAATGTAGTTGCAAGAGGTTAAAATTTTAAACTGATGCAATTTTCGAAATTTTAGAAATTTTCTTTAAAAACAAACCTTTAAAATTTGTATAAAAATACATTTTTCTATTCCAGCAAAAAAATTAAGTAAACCGTTGTTTTTCCCAATTTTGAATAAATTTCAAATAATTCGTAACGCTACCTTCGGCCAGTAAATATTTTTCTTAGTCGATTTGGGAAATCCTGGGAAATTCTGGGAGAAAATTTTTAAACTCGGTTACTGCTTGCAAAGATTTTAGATTTCAAGAATGTTTTGTAATTATCGAAAATTCAGAGATTTTTGAAAGAATTCAAAGCGTTATGTGATGTAAAAAATGTTACTCATCTGACTGCCTTTAATGTAAGTAATTTTTAATTTATTGAAGTTCTTCTGTCTCTCACTTCTTTCAAATATAAAAAAAAATTGTTTCTAATTTGTTCGAGCACTGCGTAACAAACACCCTTCCTTCCACACATCCGTGCATACAGACATCAGAGTAAAAATCAAATGTTTCGTCTCAGAAACACCCAAAACGAGTTTTAATACAGAAATGTATACCTCGAAATTTTGGATCCAAACCAAAACCTTTTTCCTGTATTTCGCATAGCGAGGAAACTAAAAAAATTAGGGCTACAGAAAACTTTTAACTACAACAGGAAAAAGATTAGAGAATTGAGCTACTAAAAATACTACGAGTTCAAAAAATGAAATCTCACCCAAAAAGAGAAGCATTTCAAGAAAATAGTAGGCGAGACTTGTCAGATGCCGAATCCGTTGTTGAAGCAAGGAAATTGAGATAAAAGCATGAAAAAAATACAAAGAAATAACAAAGATGACAACGGTGAATTGTAAATAAATACTACTCACTCAATCATTTAATGTAAAAGTAAATCACCTTACCTGCATCCTCACGCGCTAATAAAAACTGGTGATGCAATAACATTGCATACTTACTCGTATCCTTGGAAACGGTTACGTATTACTAGAATATGTCACCTTAGATCCTACTAACACTTCATTAAGATCTTCAAAATTTCTTAACCCCGTCATATGCAAAAAGTGCGAGGAAATACTTCTCCTGAGTTTTCAAAAATTAAAAAGTTTTTACGAAAATGGCACTTCTGTTATTGAATTCAGTGTAGGCAGCACTATCCTTACGAAAAGTTTAAAGAAACCAAAAAATATTTGTTTGGACAAGAATTTATATCTTAATGCTAAAGCTTTTCAGTGGTGGGCTTTGACACTGCATATTATGCTAGTCTGAATACATGTCCATAACTGATTCTTAATACTAGGGATAGTGGAATATAACAAACTAATCACTGCTTATCTCTAAATTACACCAAAACTAATAATAAAAAACGTGTAAATTAAATTTTAAACGAACAAGCATTGAGAAATAGGTTTGGAAATGTACAAGAAAAATTAGAATATTGCAAATTTTCCAAACACCAGATGTTTGTATAATAATCGGACCCTTGGTGCATAAATAAGTATTGCTTGCGTTACGAATAGTTATGCGATGATTTAAGAAAAATATTACGTTATTCATTCTTGATTTTATTTTCTCGTCTTACTATGTAAGTACTAAAGGGAAGTATTGTAGTCGTGCCGCGGAAATCGGCGATTTTTCGACTAAAACCTTTTATTCTCGTGTCTTGGTAACGAAAGAGCAGAATAATCTTTTTTATAGAATTATTGTTCTCTCAATGTTAAGTATAAACCTTATAAACGACGTATGTATGAAGAATTGAATTTCGTATTAATCTCGGAAGATATCAAAATCAGATTGTATGAAACTTAGTAACTCTGATCAATTTTCCTACATAAATTTTTACGTCTCTTGGTATTGAGAATGAAATAAGCAATATTATTCTTGACAGTTCTTGCTAACAACAGTAAATTCTTAGAACATACTGGCTTCCAGTCGAATGAATTATTTGCGAGTTTATTGCCTCTAAAATAAATAAGTTGTCCATGAGTCATGTGCAGGTTTTCCGTATATGCACATTCTTGTGATTTCTACGGTTTCTGGTGACTCTAAATGTCAAAAACCCATGATAGATTTCAAAACTATTAACAATGAAATCTTACGCGATGTCATATTCTCGATCACATACATCACACGTGAAGGGAACTCAAGGCGTAAAACTCAGGGACATTCAAGACGAGATTATTACTTTCTTAGTTGAATGCAACTTTTCAAATTTATTATCGCCAATGATTTTCCATTGTCATATCCATACCACTAAATTACCGACGTGTGAAATACATATTTCGTTTCACGCTTTAATAAAACGAGAATGGTGCTCACATAGGGTTTAAAATGGATTACTAACACATGCAGAAAGAGGAGAGCATTAAAGAAGATGAAAGTCATTTTTAGGAGTAATATACACGTACATATGATAAAAATCGTAATAATTTACACAAATTGTTACACTTAACGTAATGATGAATATTAAAATTAATCAAATGCAATAGGTCAATACTTAGTCTAGCTCACACGAAATAAATTAATATTATAACTAGAGGTACTACACTAGCACATACTTTCTGGCATTAATGGAAAAAGTTGCGTAATATTGACATAAAATTATTTCTACTATACTAAAAATCAGTAACAACATGAAGTCCAATTCAACCAATTCAAATGAAGCGCCTTTGGTGCATTTAATTCGATAGCCAGGAACAGTAGTCATTTCCAACTTTCACAAATGACATAATAATGAATAAATGTAACTTTTACAGTTATACAGAAAAGAAAGAATACTATTTCACACAAGCTTGCCTTGATTACATCTAGGCGAGCTTCCAATTTCTGACTACCATAATCAGGGATCAGAACTTCTTAAAGTAAAAGTATTTTTAGTTTTACTTTAAAAATATTTCATTCATAAATATATTTTCTTTCGTAAGAATGTTATTTACATCATACAATCATTATGACCGGCAAGGAGACATTCGAATATAATTTGAAACCGCCGTGTTGCCATTTTGCGAACTGACAGCGCGTCAAAGGAAGCGCGGGGAATTTGAAATTACAATATAATTTTTTTTTGTAATTTTCGAAAATACAGAGAGTGTGACGAAAATACGATCAGCACCACTGTCTTTGCCTTCTTTGGTACATACGTCGAAAACATTTAATGAAAAAATTGGAGCCCTTTTTGAAAAAAAGAATTGTTTAAAATTTGAAAATTGTCTGTGTTTTACGCAAAATTACGCAAATATAAGAATATTTTCGAAAAATATAACATCACCTTGTTTGAAGATGATTTTTGATAAAAATTTCATTCAGTGAAAAAAATCATAGTTGTAGTTGTAGGAATATGCTGAAGAAATTTTGAATTTCTTGACATATTATGTGGCTAATGGGAATGGGTGCCCGAAACGCAAGTGCACAGGCTATGGTGCGGACGATCTTCTGTGGCGCTGCTCGATTTCAGGTGCTGAGAAGGCCAAAGACTGAAAGCAGAATGCGTGACGTCTGCGCGAGCAAATAAATAAATAGTTTAGAAAGTCTGGTTGATTAGCATGTACTCGGCTTCTGACGGCGCGTTTTTCCTCCTTCAGTTTTTTCCTCAGCCGTACCTTACGGTCTCTTTGCGCAGCTTTGATGCGATTTGGGGTGAATATCAGAATTCGAAAGGTTAAAACACAGAATGATGTTGGTATTGTAATGGCTTAAAGGCCTTCGGCATAGCCACAAGTATCACGTTATTTAATTTATATGTGTAATAATTACCTATAAAATAAAATTGAATTTTTGTAATTTTCGAAAAATTAGGAATTTCAACGGAAATGTGACGTGCACCATTTTCTTAAGTTTCTTACGCTACCCAACAATACAATTTATTTTTAAAAAAATTGAGCAATTTTTTCACTCAAAATTTTGAATGTGTTTCTGGGGCTTTATGTAATCCCCCAAAATTAAAATATCCGTTTCAAATTTAATAGGCCGAGACATCAGTAAGATCAACCGCAGAATATCAATTTTGGTGAATATCCTGCTTGCGGTTTAGCAGCTAGCGTTGTTTACAGACAGAGGAACGAACAACGTTTCGCCGTCAATCGGTTTTTTGGTATCAAGGACCACCAAACGTGGATTCTGACTACACAACGTGTTAGAATTTTGCATAGCTGGTCCTGAGGCACATTATAAACTCTGCGTGGGCTACTACCCACACATCTTGAACTCTTACCAAGAGGATAAAGAGGAGTGGACACCTAGTATTTTCGTCTTTATTCTCACTTCCCGCGGCCGTCACGCACGATGTGGGCTATTGGTATCGCTGGAATGCAGTTTTTCCTCTCGGAAATCTCCCCATGCAATCTCTGGGTAGGGACGCCTTGCCAGGTACTAGCGTTCCATGCGAGTACCGGTGTCGAAACAATTTACCACTCACAATGCGCCGGGACAAGTCTCTCGTCTGTGTCCAGAGTATCGGGACACTGCAACAAAGAAGCCAAATACCCAACTGGGGGACGCCAGGGCTAAGGCTCAGGGGGCTCGGGGCCCCCAACCCGTCTCCTCACTGCCTCCACCTTGAAGCTAGCGACGTGAGTACCGCAGGAACCTAGATAACCTGTCAGGGGGGTTCATAGTCCGCGTCTGGACTTTTATATGTGAGACCCGAATCATTCCAAAGACGTCCTTCGCCCAATCTCGCCCAAAAGTCGACTGGGCCCAACTGGTGTCTTACTCAGCGAACACGGAGCTTGGCATCGCCTACTCACTGCCTCCAGCTGGAAACTGACATGAGAACGGACGTGAAGCTCAGGTTCCGGGTGGTCGTTTACAAGACTCCGCCAGAAACCGTGTCCGCTATATCGCGTGGTCCACCACACCACACTGCTCCTTGTTCTACCTGGGAGATTGCTTCCCGGCGCGAGCACCAAGGCATTGGCCTTTATTCGCATCTCCGCCGGCGCACAAGTACGCCTATAGGATTCTTGCTCCCGCCAGAACGCTTTTTCCTCTCACGTCAACCTCCACATTCAATGCCGGTTGGGCCGTCCTGCCAGCTCAGAGCGCCTAGCTATCCTGGCTAGTGCCGGAGGTAAATCAATGCGCCACTCACATGCGCCGGGACAAATCCCTCCTCTAGGCAACTGCCTCTGCCACGACTAAGCCAAGAGCCCAACAGGGGCCACTCCAACTAAGGTCCGGGCAGCTCGGGGCCCCCTTTCCGTCTCCTCACTGCGGAAACTTCGTGCTATCGACGTGAGTATCGCCGGAACCTGGAAAACCCCACCAGGAGGTTCACGTTCCCCGTGTGGACTTTTATATGTGGGATCCGGAGCATTCCGAAGAGCGTTCTTCGCCCAATCCCGCCTTAAGGCCGACGCGCCAGGGGCCCGAGTGGAGGGTTAGTGGACGAACCCGGCAACATGGCGCTTGGCATCGCCTACTCTTAGCAATTACCATTACCGTTATGCAAACGATGAGAGTCCCGCCGTGAAACTCAGGGTCCTGGTGTCATCTACAACTCTCCACTAGAAACCATGCCCCTCCTACGCGGTCACGATTTTGTCTCGAGGCACTGGATTATATATGTGCCGTTACGCCGTTGTAGTTGAAATGTAATTTTTGAATATGCATGTAGTTTTCTTATTATCACAAGTCGTTTCGCCAAGAATTTAATTTGTGCCCAAAATTCCAATAGCTTGTATAAAAACAAATCTTAGAAATTTTTAATTACACAATTTCTTGCAGTCATTTACGTTCTTGTAATCATAACTTAGAATAATATTATGTAATATCTTTTTTACATTTTTATATTTGTTTTGATAGCAACAAAATCTCTACCAATTTGTCTGTAACAAGTGAAAAAGCAGATTTACAACAAAATATGCCGGTATAATGCAATAAAATTATGAAAACATAAATGGAGTATAGCCACACTGTCACGTGCGTTGAAGTCAAGCTAGACCGCTTACGACGGCAAATCGTGTAAGTAGAAGCTTGAATTAAAAATGTCGTATGAATGACTTGGAGGTGTATACCAAGTTTGTTTTGGATCCAATGATTGAAATCACATTTGTGAACTTACATTTATTCATAAAGCCCACTTTCGACGGTTTGTCGTTTTTACGAGTCTAGAAATGTGTAAGATAAATACAAAATCTTTAAAATGTATTTCTTTTATGTATTTTGTACATTCCTAGACTGATTATGTCAGGAAAGCAGACGAAAGCCGGTTCTCTGAATAAATGTAAGTCGGCAAAAATGACTTCAACAATTCCATCCTTTAATCATTTCAACACCTCATCGGCATTCCCGTCAATCACGTTTTTATAGTAATGACCGCAAGAAGAGATGTCTCCAGCATTCCAATGAAGATGGAATTGAATGGAAAATGAATTCCAGTGGAAATCGCAGCATCTAGCGCTTTGCGATAACGCTTTCAAGCTCAGGAAGGCGAGCGGGTAAGGCAGAATTGATCTGAACGGAATCGGCAATCGAGCACGAAAAAACAAAAACCCAAATCTCATCGCAAAAGGACTGTGAGGAAGGAAGAAAAATGACGTTGTCCATGGACGTTAATCCGTGGCACTCCGCAGTGCGTCCACGTTCACAGTCGGCCCGCATGGGCGCGGCCGGGGGCGGTCGGGCACTCGCTGGGCGGCGCACCTGCGCGGGCGGCGGGGGCGGCGGCGGCGGCGGCGAGGGCGTGGGGCAGCCTTCGGCCGCGGAATGCGTGGCGTTGGCGGTCGGGCGCTTTTTGCGAGGGCGGTGGCAGCGGCCGCGGTCGCGGTCACAGGCGCGCGTGTGGGCTTATTGTGGTCGCGTCCCGCCGACGTGGTTGATTGATTGATCGCTCATTTCGTGTTTCCGGGTGCGTCAATTGCTATGCCCATTAGTTCCATAAGTGTAGGGCGTGATTTTATCGCGGGAGGGGGCCGGTGTTCATCCCCCGTTCGATGGTGAGATTCGGCGCCGTCCTAGACGTCGGATATCGCGGCTTTCCCCAACCTGGTATCTCCCGCCAGCGGGGCATCGCCCCATTCTTTAAGCTCCTGACTGATCTCCCGACATAGTGTAATGGATGTAAGTGTGTGTGTAAGTAAGGGGAGAGGATAACACAACGGAAACGTAGGAATGATCGCGCGTGGTGGGTGTCCTATTTGTTAGAGTACTGCTACTGCATTCACCTGGTATTGTAGGAGAAACCACGGAAGACTGCCGATCAGAGCAACCATTATCTAGAATTCTCCCGAAGACAGAATTCTTCTTAACTATCTAGCTAGTGTAAATATCCTGCCACCGTTGGTACTCGAACTCTAGGACCTCCCAGTTAGTGGCACTGCACTGACATCGGTTGATGCCCTGAGCCACCTCAATCGTCCCACTGCCTGCCGATGTGCGGTGTGAGACTTCCCCAAAGCCTTTGAAAATGTGCGGTTGCGGCGGCATCATTACCGAATTAGATACAATCGAGAAACATCACGGTATTTTGTGAATGATCTTGGTTTATTGTATCTTAGTGTATTGGACGTTAGGTTATGTAAGGTCGAGTTGCCGGCAATGTAAGATAATTATTAAGCTAGGAATCCTACTAATTGTGACTATCAATTACTAAAATGATTTGCATTATTTGCAGTCTAAGCATTGCACTTTTCGAAACGCACTTAAAGAATGTATCTATGAATGTTACGGAGGTCTTGCCTCTTGATTTTCGAATCAGTGGGTTTGCCATAAATGACTTGCGCGAAGATGGGAACATATGTTCAAGAGATGTTAACAACTATAACTTGAATAACTATAATCATACAATCACTTGAATAATCGTGTTTATCAGGTGTCAGTATCACGAGCTGACTACAAAAAATTCACATACATTACCAGATCACATTAAATGATTAAAACCAATACACAAGTTTAATGGCCAAGTTAAATGTTTTCTGGTGCATTCCTGTTTTTACACGATTAGACTAAATATGCCTGTAACGAGGATTGTGGAGTTGCGCGAGGTATGTGTCCTCGGCGACCGTTTAAGTCCGGGAAAAGACTCGCATTTTAACAGTTGTTAAGTGCACAGGTACCTCATGAAAACTCTACTTCAGCTTCTAGGTCAATGCCCCCCATTTCGATCATGTTTTTCGACCGGTTTCTCTGATTTCTTGAGAAAATGCTGAAATGGCGAATTGTTTTCCTTCTGGACATAAAGGTTGTTTCACTATCTATGCAGGTTTTCTTGAGCAGAGTGAGGAATATTATTCAAATAATCACCCGTCGTATTTTCGCGGTAATAAGTCAATTCAAACACGAATGGCATGATAAGGGATAATAACGACAATTGATAGCTAATTTCCCTTTGCCAATCATTTTTTTGTTACACGAGGGCGAATATTTTCTGATCAATTCTTTCAAAAATCTCTGGTTGCTACCTAAGGATGGATATTTTTATGCAACTATGTCCCTAGTGCCGGTAAATACCAGATACAATTACACAATCGCCTTACTTAGCGATCATTCAGTAATATGACAATATTATGTGAATGTTTGATATACAGTTATCTTCCATTATAGAGAGAAGAAAAAGGGTCATTAGATCATGACCATGACTGCTATTGTTTAGAAGAAAGCACATAGGTCATGGACACGGAGCTTTTATTTCTGTTTATATAATCTCTGTTTCGCATCTTAATTGGTCCCAAAAGAGGAAAATCGCTTGCAGATAAGTTCTCGTAAGGGTTACGGCGAGGGTGTCCACTTAAGTCCAAACCAGGTCGATTGTTTCTGTTTTAGTGACGTGTGTAGTGCAAGGTCAAACCATATGGAGGCGTAAACTGATGCGGATTATTGACATCATGAAAATATTGAACTTGACTAACAAAATTGGGCGAAATTGTCAATTATCTCGTCACGATCACTATGAAGGGTAAGAATTACATGGAATTAGAGATATGAATTGGTTAAAAATACTATGGTTATCCCAAAACCACAACTCGAACAGACTTACGCGATGTTTCGTATAGCAGGGTCGCATTTTGAATTACGGTGAGACTGCTTGCCTTTTATTCTAGGACATGTGTCGTCGTCCTCGGTATAGAAGGGATTCTGCGTATGTATATTCAGCTCTAGTTATATGAAAAATATAAATATTGTAAAAACGCGCGCATCCAACACTTGCGGTAACTTATTTTATTGACAATATAATTTGAGAAATTTCTGAAATTTGAGGTAGCTCACATAATTTGCTATTACCTCTTCATTTTGAAGGAACTAAATAATTAGTTTGAATGATATTTGGACAATTCTTTGGCAAATAGATTCTTCTTGTATTTGGGCAAAGGAACATTGATCTAATGCCTAAATTTTACACGAGAAGAAAGAATCACTGGGGAACCTATAAAATAGCATGATAGAGCGTTAATTCTTGCTTTTCTGAAAAGAGAGAAATGTAAAATATAATAACTATTTATTATGGAATTTAACACATAAATTAAAATATTAATATTACGTAGAGGAAAGTACCCAAATCCGGGCCCGTTTCCTAATGCCAACCCCGTCATTTGTAGCTCTATAGAGTGCTGTTGTCTTTTGGAAACATTATAAAATAGTAGTTAACAATAAGACCTCATCTCAGTCAAACGGTAGTGTCTTCATTTTCACTCGTTGCTATACAGTCGTCCATTAGTGCGAACAGGGAAAAGCAATGTTTTCTCAAGTGCCCATTTTCAGTCGCCCGATTTCGCTATTTCAACGATAAGTCTTCTGACCATTAAATCATTTTGAAGGGGACACTTCAAGCTATTGATGCAGGGTAATGTAATTTATTTTACTTGCTTTCTAAAAATGTTATTGGTATTTGGAATATAAATATGCTGGTGCCTAACCCGATCCCTCCAAAGGTTTCTAACGCGGGCCTGCAATTTGCGTCTTGCAAAATAAAACAATTAAGTTACTTGGAACTCCTTATACTTTAGGAATGTAATAACAAGCAAGAAAGTGTAAGGAACCTTCTCTGAAACCAATCAGTTCGATAGGGCAAGGACAAGACAGAGGTCAAGAGACAATTTCAGAATTTAATCCCAGAGAAGGCGAAAAGAGAGGTATAAGAAAATTCTGAAGTTGAACAAGAAAGGAAGATTCTACCTCCGGCGAGGAATTGAAAGTCATGTCATTTGGCTCTTCTGAATTGGAAGTTATACCAGGAATGTCTTTGCTCCCAGATTAAGAAGATGCATATTGCATGTTTTGCTGCGTGAAATTTCAGAGGGCTGTAGGAGTGATGTGCCTAATGTTGGTTCCTAAGGCCTATGAGTGATGTGCCTATTATGTTCACTCTGACCTCATGTAGAATGTGCGATGGCGGAAGAATATTATATAATTAAGTGACTTCTGTCTCACTCGAATACATAGACAATGAGCAAGACATAAACGTTCATGTGTTAGGAATTTTACCACCGTCAGAATCTATTCCGTTCCCATGTGCCTCGTGTAATATATAAACGCTATGAAGTCTCGTCGTTCTTTCTAATCAAAGAGGAGGGGGTTAATAAAGCAAGATCACTGAATACACTAATAAAATCTCATTAATGCTTCCGAGAAATGTCGAGTTATCCTATTCGTCTCGTTTTCAATTAAGCAGTCTCATATGATGTAATTATGAATTAAGACAATCAAGGTTATCCTTCATACGTGCATGTTTCTAGAAAAGTAAGAGAATGTCCTTGATTTTTACTTTATCGCCTCCTACATCACCTCTTACATAGTAGAGAGATAGTATTGTAATGCTGAAGCTCTGAAAGTGGCAATGTTTCGTCAGAAAAACTTATATTTGAAGGCTCTGAAAACAGAAAAAGAGATAATTTTGTTCCTATACGTAGTCTACTTTTTTAACTCATCACATTTTGTGGGTTCTTGATACCGAAAAATAGGTTTACAAATGGCAGTCTACCCATCCGTCTGTTCTTACGCGTATCTGTCAGTCTGTAGTCAATGCTAGCGCCTAAACCGTTCAGACAATTTATCCGAAATTGATATTCCCCTATTGATGTATCTGAATTTGCAGCCCGGCATTGAAACGGATATTTTGATTTTGGGGGTACCTCGTATGAAACCTTCAAAACATTTTCAAAATTTTCGCAAAAATTGCTCCAACATTTTCCCCTTCGGTTAGAGCAAAGGACTCTTAAGAAATGGAGCATGACTCATTATCATTGAACACTCAGAATTTTAAAAAATTGGAAAATTTACAAATAATGCGAGAACGTATGTACTGTTATAGTACCACAAGTTTCTGGAATGTAATGAGCTGCCTCATGTTACAATGCAAGTGTCAGATCCGTCAAACCAAACCTACTCTGATATTTGCCACTAAAAGAAAAGTATGTTAAACAGAGATCAACAACAACAACAAAAACAACAGGAAACCTAACTAAGGCTACGTTTACTACTACAACAATTGCTACTGGACATTCTAAAGGCTAAAACGCAATGAAACTATTTTTTTAAATTGCTGAATTGGACCAACAGTCTGTATATGGTGCTGATACAGAAATGATAACAAATCGTCAGTAGCACTGTAGCAATAAGTTTAGGGAAATTTATTGAAGGGGTCGAGAGGACAGTGCTACCCTTATTTCATTTATCTAAGCCAAATGTCTTAGAATGCCTCGTAGAAACAAAAATGATCGAAATGCAGAACAAATGGGTTCAAAAAACTACAGTATGTGTGTAGAAAGCATCCAGAAGTATACATAGAAAATAAGGCTCGTCTCGTACTGAAACTTAGTTTCTCTTCTGGCAGACAAAAATCATAGACATATGGCTAACCACCATGTTCACCCGACCCCTTCAATTACGACATAGATTCAAAAGTCTCTCGGACGGGGCGGGAAAGAGTAGTGTTCACTATTTCATTCGGAACGACTTTCACTTTCTTATATTCTACTACAACGTAGTAGAGAGAAAATATTGAAAAGCGTCGAAAAATATCGATTTTTCGACAGAAACCATCCATGTCAACAGCGTCAAGACGTGTATAAATAGTTCGTTTCATCCGTTTTAGGAGTCAAACTATGGAGTCCTTAGTTATTTAAAAAGTAGGCCTATTGTCTTTCAGCAGTTAAAACTTTCCCAAAGTCTGTTTAAAAACCCTCTTAAATGAAAAAAACAATCAGGAGGTGTTGGCATAGGGATCTATTACTTCCCTGGTCGAAGTCGAAAATGAGTACCTAGTGAACTTTTGATTTTTCCTATTTAAGACTTTGGCGACCGTAGGTAGTGCGGTAAATTTGCAGTAATGCTCACTATTGGGTTCAATTCCATCAGGGGCGTGTCTGCCGGTATCCTTGGAGGTAAAGCGAAGCAAATGAATATATCAGTATGTCCCATCCATTCATTCATACCACTTGAATACTGCCCAGAGCCAAGGACCACTACGATAGCCCACATTTGTAGATCAGTAGTAACCTTCACACTGAGTTCTTACTGCAGGCGCGCTCCGGCGGCGCTAGTTCTACCCAGCAACGTGTCGTACACAAGACCAGTGCACATTTTCCGACTGTCCGCTCGCCAGCTTGTTAGGAACAGTGACATAACATTTTCAAGTGCAACATGTCTGTTCCTGCGGACGTGTTGCTTTTATAGGGGAAGTCATAGTCGCCTGTACGAATCAAATTACACATTTAATGATCAAAACCCATTGCAAAAGGAGGAATATCGCGACGCGTTCCGCTGTCTTGAGAGCAGATTTCCAATCGAATTAAAACTTGCAAAACGAATTTCTTGGCTCGCTCAAGCGCGTGGAAGTAACCTTGACCGTTTTGCGCCACAAGCTGCCACCGGCGGCGGCGGCGGCGGGAGGTGTGCGCAGAAGGCGTGCCTGTGTGTGGGTGGGGGCGGAGGTGTGGCAGCGGCAACTGACGACGCGGGGAACGGGGTGCAAAGCGCGCGCAAAAGTGGAAGGCTGTCGTCGCCGCGTGGGAGTCGCCACAAACGAGTTCGCGAGACCTTCGCTAGCTCTTCCAGGGCTAGCAGTAAAAGGGACCGTTTTTTAACTGATAGAATGGCTGGAGTTGGCATAGGGATGGGAAGGGCTGGTGATAGAAGCCCGGAGACGTCAAGGCAGGATTATGGGGGGGGGGGTGCTCACAGAATTTTGTTAAATAATAAACATATTTTAATTATTGTTTATATTATTTTTAGTGTATGTTTCATACTACACAATATTATTTTAATAATTATAACATAAATATTTAAATTAATTTTGCCAAATAAAGGAAGGTAACAAACGAAAACTCTACGCCATTTAGTGGAGGGGCATGGCCGCCTCTTGGTCAGGTCCTATCATAGGCAATTTATTGTGAAAGAAGACGTGCGGTCCCTGGAGGTATCTATGTTTCCCTATCTTCATCACAATTTGTCGCATAACATAAACATTATTGGTGTATCAAATAGTTCACTATCACTACCACGAACAAAATGCACACTTACCAGAAATTAAAGAATAAAGAGCCCTTCGACGTGATATTGCCATACAAGACAAAGAGAAAATTTCTTAGAAAATTAACCAATGAAAGTTTTTTTTAAGGTCGCATCAACTTCTAGGTCATTAGCGACCACTATTCCTTGTAACGGTATGGTAACTGTAAGGGTGACACGATATGATGATGATATGAACACAATACAATCATGCCCGAGACGGGACTCGAACCCGCGATACGAAATACACAAATGCACTTAAAAAATAAATCTTTCAAAGACTTCGGCTTTCAGTTCAGCGATGATTTTACCCAACAATTTTTGAGAATGTAATTGCCCTATCCTAAGAGTAAATGTGTATGAGGAATTAATACTATTTCAACTTTTAAGTGTTCCTTATACTTAGATTTACATATGATTTAAATGCAATTTTCATTTTTAAAATTTCAGTAGCTTTGATAGAAAAATTAATATATGGTTCCCTCCTTTTTTCCCTGAGAATAAACGTCATGAAGACTTTTGTGTAATTATTACAAATTCTAAGGTTTTGCAATTGCAACTGGGCCAGTGCATTGTTTTCTAACCGTTAAAAATTGAAGAAACTACTGGTGCTACACCAGCTTATTTGTTATCAAATTCTATGGATATTTTAAAACCATTTAAACAATTTGTGTCCAAGAATGCATTCAATTGCAGAATGCAACAGTAATGCAAATACTAATATTCAATAACTTAGAATAAATATATTTCTTTAATTTTTAAAAATTCATTCAAAAAGCGAACTATTGGAATTTGCGGAAAAATCCTACACATGTTAGTGTTGTTCACAGGTAGACCAAACACACGTTTCGAAACCAGGGCTGCTACAATACATACTTCCTCGTATTTTAATGGTTATGTAATATTATAACACATGCTAAAGTTTTGCACATTTTAAATTAATTGTATATGATTTTGGGGTCAGCAGCGGTTTACTTCGTTTCATTGGGCTAACAAAAGTGCCTACCTATGTTTGCACTTCTCTTAAAATACTTGTCCAAGGGTGAGATTTGATCTCGAGCCCGGAAGTTTCCGCTGCCTATTTACTTTTCCATTACGCCGGTGCGGTAGTTAAGTACTTAGCTATAGAGCCCAGTGTATTGGGCTTTGTTCTTGCTACGTGTTTAAAGAAGAAAAGTAGAACCAATAAAAAAGATTGTTTACATATTTGATAAATGACGATTTTATTCAAAAATAACGAGAGACTTGCTGATATTAAGCAAAGATTTGGTTGACAAATGTAATATTTTAGAATACATTGCATTATGTACTACTCGTAAGTTCTTCATTTCAGCAACTGAAGTGTAAGTTAAAACTGCCCTTCTGCAATTTTCGAATAGGGAGTGGTTTTAATAAAAAACAAATCCATGCCACATTTATAAGCGTAATTTTCTTTATTCTAGTACATATTTTTCAAAAAAATATGGAACCATTTATCAGAAATTTTTGAAAGTGACCTACGAGCTTCGTTAATTAAAAGATCCTCTGGAGAATAACCATTTAAGGAAAATCATCAGCGCAGTTTAGGCGCTAGTGTTTTTCACGAGACGTTTTGAAAGACCCGCAATGCGTCAGAGACTTCCAAACCAGATATTTCCGGAAAACGAGTGTCAAATTGAGATGTCAAAATGTTGTATGAATTTCGTGTAGTGTAAACATAAATCTAAACGTTTCCTTTTGAATTCAGACTTCAAGTTGAACCTGATAGAATAAAGAATATTAATTTTCAAAAAAATTGCTGTGTATGATTTAGTTGCTAGTATTGTTTGCCTATAAGAGTTGCACCATTTTATAATTTATAGCGAAATATTTGGTCATTATTATCAGAATATCATTATATTACTGTGGTATCAACGGGAGATAATATTCTTTAAGGTATATAAAAAGCCATTTAAATCGGGATTCATTGCGGGATCGAGGACTGTTCCACTATTAATAAACCAGTAAACACTTCCTTCCCCACATGTAATACGTTGAAAGAAATCACAGAGGCCCCCTATGGTCCGCTTAAATTCTTATTCAGGCATTGATTTGACTTGTTCCAACTACAGAAACGACCTCACTAATTCCTTTTACTTTCATGTGCATCCTCATCAACACTGTACAATATGCCGCAATTCATTAGAGGAAAAAAAGTATTCGTTTAGCGGAAGGATGAAAGAGTTCATCTCCTAAATATTAACAGTTACAAACATTCGTGAAAATAACATATATTTTGGCTAAATGCTGCAATATTTTAATGAAACAAAAGAAAAATTGAGGGTTTAAACAGCACCTACCAATTCATGGCTTTCGGTTTGTGAGTTGATAGATTAATTTACTTGCATATCTAGCAGATATTTACATCAGATGATAATGCAAAATTACTCTCTCCCACTCATATTGACTTTGTCAAGAGCATACTTAAAAGCTTCAGACCTGAGAGGCGGTAATGTAGGCTGTTTTGGTGCAGTTTTACTTCTCGAACGCAATAACCTTCAGAAAATGCCAATTTAGAATGAAATTTAATACATTTTCAACCATTCGGGTGGGCACCCGTAGTGCAATTGTGACCCTGAAACTGCCCGAGCAAACTGGAAACTAGTATCAAAATGTTAGACCTACAGCCTACGTTACTTGCTATAGACGAAGATACAATATATTGGGGGGTCCTACTGAATCTGGTCTCAACGCTTCGAACAGTGAAATGGCTGGCACAATCTTCCTGCCATTGCTTTCCACGTAATGGAACGCCGCGAATTCGCACTTTCCTGGGGTTGGGTTCGCGAGGCTCAACGCCGCGACGTCTGCGGGAGGAGGGACTTTGCGCGCTTGTGTCTCGCAATTATCGGCCATAACTCAAGTGCGCAGTGGACCCCGCACTGGGACCACACCCAGCGCCCCCGGCCCTCGGCCCTACCCACGCCTCGTGCGGCCCTCGCCTTTCAAGTCTGCACCCTGGCCAACATACACTGCCCTACCAGCCGCGATAGCTCTGCAGTCGCGTCGTTGCGTCGATAACTGGCGGTTCTAGAGTTTGAGTCACGACGGAAGCGGACACTAGCTACATAGCTGGATGCAATTCAAACACTTTTTTTCTTCCTGAGGCTTTTTCCAGCCCCGGAGGTTGTCTGTCCGCGCCGGGTGGGGACACGTATTAACCTTTACACTAAACACACTTGCGGGCTCCTCGCTCCGTGGTCAGCCGACTCACGTGTCCTAGAGTTTCAACACAAGGCGAATGCGACCTGTTTGTAAACACAGCCTTGCCATCTCACCTTACACGCGTACTTACATTTACATGCTACACTACTACACACGCAGGGAGATTGTCGGGGGCTTAGAGGTTGTCCCGTCAGGGGGTGGTACTCCGCTGGAGAAGAGACCCAGAGAAGGAAAACTGCGCAAACCCGAATTTAAATGGGCGTCAGATCTCACGTTCCCGAGGCTAGAGGAACCCCGTCCCGGGATATAACAGATACGGGAATAATGACCGATGTAGCTGACGATCCCTGAAATACACTGCCGGACAAAGAGATGAACCCTGAAGGAGTGCTTGGAAGTGAATGAAATGCGTATGCTGAGAGGCCATGTGACAATATTGAAATGATTACAATATGAAATGAAAGAGAAAAGGCCGTTGGCTGTTACAGGTGGAAAGTAGGCGCCAGGTCATTAGGGCGTCGCACCTCCTCTGACTGAAATGGTGTCAAACAGCCTTTGGATCCTCTCTTGAGGCATGTTCGTCCACACTCGCTCCAGCTGTACCTCCCGATCCTGCAGATTAGTACTGCGACGGGGTCCCCTTACAACGTCATCCCACACGTGTTCAATGATGGAGAGGTGCGGGGATATTGCAAGCCACGGGAGGACCTCAACATCCTGTAGACAGTACACAAAGACATATGTTGTGTGTGAGCGTGCATTATCGTACTGAAACACTGTCCCAGGGTGTTTTGGTAGGATGTGCGAACGGAGAACGTCTATGATGTATCGCTGTGCCGTCAAAGTCTGCCGAAGCACTATTAGAGGTGATTTGAACGCAAGTACGAGGGCTCCCCACCCTATGTGCCCAAGGTTACGCCTCTCCACAATGTGGGTAGGATATTTTCTCTTCCCTTCACGCCGCCCCACTCAAACACGATGGTCATCGGAGATTATGGCGAAGCGGGACTCGTCACTGAACGTGATGCGACGCCATTCACCCTCTGTCCATGTCTCCCGCGAACGGCCCCAATCCAAACGCCGACGTCGGTGTGCTGGTGTCAATGGCTACCGGCGCGTGGGGCGTTGGGAACCCTATCCGGCGGATGCGAGTGGCCGAGTCACAGGATGTTGTAAAGTCGCCCGTACATGCTCGGGGACGGCGGGTGCCGACGTCATGAGATTCCGCACTGCTTGGTGCACCATACGACGGTCCACCCTAGAGGCTGTGTTTCTTGGTCGACCCGAGCTTTCACGATGTGCATGGGTGCCCTCATGTACCCACTGATTCCAACATCGGGCCACTGTGACATCTGATTGGCCCATATGCCTGGGAAGTGCACGTCACGACAAATTAGCCTCATGAAGTTCCACATTGCGGTCTGTGACAAATGCAGTTGATTGGTGGTTAGGCTGACTTCTTGGCTGTGTGGGTGACGCCGCGTCGTTGGCTGAGAGGCCGATCAGTCCTCCTCTGAGTAAGCCTGCGATATGACAAGCGGAACGTCGGCCTCTCAGCCAACGACGGGGCGTCACCCGGACAGCCAAGAAGTCATGAACTCGAGCCGCGGAAGTCTACGTGTACATGGTGGATAGGCTGTCGAACGCGTGTATGCGGCATCGCGTGTGCTTCGTACTGTACGTAAATGTTCTTTACTGCCTGACTCACAGCAGTTCACTGATAACAACAGCGCAACAGCAGGGCGGTGAAATTACGAATGCACTCTAGTGGGCATTCTTCATATTTCAAATACGTGTGAACCTAATCATTTAATGACATGTAAATGGTATACATGTGTACAGAATTGGGATAATATTGGACCACTTCGGGGTGCTTCACTTTTTTGTCATGCAGTGTAAATACGTGGGTTATTCAATATTTAAACAAATATTCAGTGAAGAAAACGCTCAATGCACGCAATTGAAACGTTTCTAAGTGTCGGTTGACAATTTTGCAAACAATATTATTCAGTTGTTCGGTTAATATTTACGTAAACGAAACCTATATTGTCTTAGCTAAGATTGCGTGTCCATTCGAAGAAAGTAATATTTAAAAAAACTACGTTTTGTGATTTGATTTTATCTTTCGAAAAGCATTCGACCGTCTGAAATATTCTTTTGGGTGCATAAACAGTAGCATAAGTCAATAGTTGCATAAACCGTGCGAGTTTTTGCACGAAGGTGGAAATGTTTAAAAGTGGCCGCACAAATATTATTGACAAACACCACTCTGTGCGTACAGCAACAGTGTATAGCTCGGGTTTAGAATATTGTATTGATTCACATACCCGAGAAGATTGACGATAGTTGAACAAAATGTTGAAAAGTACAGGATAAGTGTTAGCACAAATCGTTCCATTATTCATAACAAACTGTTTGACAAAGCCTTTTTGCGAGGTGGATTCCAATAGCGCTTAACGTTCATCACAAAGCCGAAGGATTTTTCATTTGCACAAAGTTAAAATAAAATATTGTTTAAATTTCGAAGGTAATGGATTGTTGAACCATGTTAAGCCAAAGCGTGTGGGAGAAATTCAAAACGCAACCAACCACTTGTAATATCATGGTAACTTTCTCTTGGAGTGTCCATGGTCCGATTTTCTGTGATAATTTGAAGCAGCAACGCACTATCAACAGTGTTTACTATTCAGACAATATTGAAAAGAAAGTAATCCCCGCAATGAACAGGAAATATCTAGAATGGCAGAGAGAAGAAGTTCCTCTTGAAGACGTTGCATTTCATTCGGCACAACTGACGCTGAAAACTAATGGCAAAGTTAATTGAAAGCTCCTACCATATTCTGTTAACATTCTTGACATTGCCCCTTCAGAGTTTTATGTTTAGGCTGATCAAACAAGCTTTGCGTGACATTACTGTCAACAACGAAGATAAAGAAAAAGTACATAACTGTCTTCAAGATCAAGGTTCCTCTGAGGGAGTTAAGAAGATGGGATATATGCAGGGAAGACGGTAAGGTGTACGTGGACAAGTAGACAAAAATTATCAATTTAAAATAAAATTTTTGCTTTACAGGTATCCGTAATTATTGAATGACCTCTCGTAAATCTCTTCCCATATTGAATCTTCATGGAATCAAGTTCTTTTTATTCTGTCAATCTTTCTTAATCAATCTTTTCAACTCCATTTTGAGCGATTCGTTCTTGTCTATCACGTGTAAATTGACTTTGCTCCATCGCACCATCGACACATTCCAGATCATTCTCCTCCCATACTTTTTTCGTATTCATCATCTGTCTATGCTCCCTCCAATTTATATATATATTTCTCCCTACATTTTCGCTTTTGCCTTTCGCTTTAGACAATTTCCATCCAGCTGCGCCTAGGTGTTTTTGCGGCCTTTTGGCAGTAGCGTATTCAAGGTCCTGAGTGCTATGGGTCCATGACATCCCAAACCTTTTTGTAATTTTACTCAATTTATTCAAAACAATTTCTATATATTGATTGAATGATTAGTGATTCTGGGCGCGTCAACTACTAAGACTTTGACTCTTGTAAATGTAGTGCACGTTTGTATCGCGGGAGTGGCGGTGATCTTCCCCGCTGGATGACGAGATACGGCGCCGACTTACCCGTCGGCATGCGCGTTTTTTCCCCAATCAGGTATCTGTCACCAGCGGGGCACTGCTCCAGTAGGAACAAGCTCTAAGTTCCAGACTGGTCTCCTGACATGTGTGATAGTGTAGTGTATGTAAGTGTAAGTGTAAGTGTAAGTAAGGGATAGGATGGGCAAGGAACAAGAAGGAAAGGTCGCGTGTTGTCGGTGGCCCATTTGTTAGTGTCCTGCGGAAAACTAGTAGTTGATTCTCTAAGCTCTCTAAAGCGGTTCCTAAATACTGAAAGCATCATACTCTACACTACGATTTAAACATTGTGGCACTTCATGTAATGAGCAGGCTAGAGAGGGAACACTGTCGTCTAATCGGGATCTTCGTTTCGACTTAAAGTTTCGTTATTGGAGCTCCCGATTGGATGACAATCTCCCCTCTTTTCATCTTGCGACCTTGAAATGCCACTATGTTTAAATCGGAGTATACAGGAGTATTTCTATGAAATGATTATGGACGGCTTTTAATGCATTGCTGGTGGTGCCGATCCGGCGCTCTGTCTTTATCTCGTCCGTGTTGGCGCAACTTTTCGCTCGTCTCCT
>BOPP01000088.1:4498693-4552690 GCA_017312745.1 Gryllus bimaculatus
AGGACTCACAAGTTTTTTTGCTTCAGTATAGCGATCTTTTGTCTGGCTTTAACTTGTTGATGCCTGGCTCCTGCTTATATATAGAGCAGTCTCTTGACTCGCATGAATGTTGTTCCACGCAATTAATGGCATTTGAATAGAATCTAGCAGGATCATCACTAATGAAATGCGCTTACACAATGACATACTTTCATTCTCGCAACATCTAGATTGCTGGGTGTCCAAATCGTAAACATTGAAAACACTGCATTGGTTGAGGACATAACATTCGTTACGTTTAGACATGAATGCCTGCTTTTAATCTTCTCTGGTAAGTACAAGCGTGAACGTCAGACATCGGGACCGCTGAAGAGATTATATGTCGCATCCCGCCCTCATTGTTAAGCCTACGACAGGCAATGACTCTTGAGAATGCTAGTTCTTGAACTATTTCCTCTTCACTTGCAGTTAGTAAGTCATGCAAACTAAAACCCTTTGCAGTGTATTTAGTGTGGCCTGGCACTTACTTCAACATCTATCGTGCCTATTCTCTTCAATTCTAGTAATTTTACCTTGATTGTCATTAACTGCTTTTCTATCTAGAGTCAGATGAAGTTTTCTGTATTGTCTTTTACGCAGATCCAGCGCAGGTGCTAATACTCCTCTCTATTATAACGGACCTCACTTTATCAAACATTTCCTTCAGTTCTTTTTACTGTGTAAGGTACTTTAGTACTGCTGCGTGTTCTTGAAACAGGTCATCATAGTTTGTTTGATTTTCCGACTTTCATCCCTCTTTGGCATTGAAACTCCGGGCTTTTTCTGGAACGAGGGTTTTTAAGGGTTCCCTCACCCCTAGTTTCGCAGACTTCCATTACGAGTCCGCGAAGCTTGGCTGATTCACTCGTTAGCACTATCTGCCAGCGGTGCCGAGTGATCCGCACCCCTGCATTGCGAGTCGCGGGTGACGACCGGGCCGTGCGCCTGCTTGCGCCAGCCGACCGCCGGTACTGGGGCTACCGATTCCCCTGCACCGTAACTGTCGATCCTGACCGATCCTCCATCTTGGTTTTTATCTGCAGGGTCCCTTCCCTAGCGTTGTGAGCTACCGCAGCTTAAGGGAATGGAAGGAACAGGGGGACAGAGACCGATTAGAGTTAGAATAGAAGGTAGAATGGAAACGACCTCCCAGCCTCGCAACCTAATAGCGTCGGGGGCGGAAACACAGAGTTGGCCGATACAAGATGCCTACAGGACAGAAAACAGATGTGATGCCACAAGTAAGTGAAGCAATGACACCACAGAGTTTGTGTGGGAATGAGGATGTTTAGGGAGGACAGGGAACTGCCTCCGATTAGTCGCTTCTACGACAGGGGGAGTCCCGTGTGCTATTCTACTAAAATCCCGACACCACACGGGGATATTTATTATTATTCTTGATTCATTATTATTATTTGCTAAGGATTATCTCTTTAGCTTGTAGCGCATTGCATTTTGTTTCTATTTACAATTATTGTTTAATTTAAAAATATATGTATTTTTGGGGGGGAGGGAATTTTTTATATTTTGATATGTCAGCACGAAGCTTGTAAGCTGTAAATTAAGTAAAACATAACCGCATGCCAGTTTATTAATGCTTATACTGATCATGATAGATTTTATTCTGTCAAAATTATGCTACAACTAAATGCTTCACTGATACAGTAACTACTCATCACAAGATTCAAATTTGTTAAGAAATGTAATAATGTTCCTGTTACACTCATTTCAGTGTTTGTTTTAATTATTTATGTTTATTTCTTTTTTTGCTTTAAGATTAAGTTTGTAGTTTAGAATAATAATGGATGATTGTGATTTCTATTGCCTGGTTAAGTTTCGTCAATGCAAGATTTTATGTGTGAATTTATGTACAAACTAAATCTTCATATAGTATACTGCGGTTATCACAAGATGAATAATTGAAAATAACGTACTTTTACTCTGAGTCAGTTCATTATTTGTTTGTTTGTTTTTGTTATATTTTACATAATATTTTGTTATTTTCAACAAGAATTATGTCATTTGTTTAATTGATACTCTTTGTATAGACCACAACTTTGTTTTGTGTGTCTTATTATGTGTTTTTGATTTGTCACTATAAGTCTTCAACCTGCTATTTAAGTAGCGTTTTAATACTCATTTTTTACCTGTTGGCCAAACTGCCATGTAGTTTTATTTATTTAACAATCTATTTGTTAGGTTAGAGAATAATGCGATCATTTTGGTTTTTGGTTTTGCCTGTTGAGTTTTTGTTACTTATAGATCTTATGTTGTTATTATAATATGTTGTTAATTACCATAAATCTTCATATTATAAAACAGCGGTTTAACCAAGATAATAATTTGTAAAAACTGTATAATGCTCCTGTTACTCTCATCTCAGTTCGTTATGGTAGGGACTAATTTTTGTTTTTGAGTCCAATTATTTAATTCCAATGATTTATAATTGGACAATTTAACTGCAATAATGTCAGCTGCCATTTGCCACAGAAGTTCTATTTGTTTCCTGATTTGTATTTAGATAATAATTTTATTATTCGCTTTGCTGTTAATTTGTAATGCAAATTTTCAAATAATGGTTTATTAACGTATAACTTACGTTTTCTATTAACAGTGCCAACTAACATATCTTTTTATTTATTTACAATTTATTTGTTATTCTAGATAATTGGATGATGTTTGATGTTTTCTTCTGCTGCTGAGTAATCGCTAGGAATAAATCAAATTAATAAAAAAATTCATGTCAAACAGTACTGATGATGAGTGAACTATAAGTCAAACAACGGTAATACAAAAAAAGACAAAGAAAAAAAAACAGAACAAAACAGCGTATATGTAACACTCCCCTCTTGACAAGTACAAAAAGTCACTTAGAGAGGCGTTTAAGAGTGTATTGAATAAGATAAAATAAATGCTAATAAATATATTAATATTTTAAATATTTAAATTTCAAAATTTACACCTGGATAAGACCAGAATTTATACCGAAAGGTTAAACAGGATGTATAATGTACTGTAAAGAGTCAAACAAAATTGGTTAATTTTTTTATTGTTTTTTATGGTGATGGTTTTTGTACACTGTCAATGTAATTCTTTTGGAAATAAATTATTATTATTTATTATTATTATTATTATTATTATTATTATTAATATTAATATTATAATTTTTATCATCTCATCATCATCATCATCGTCATGGCTCTGATGGAATACAGATTTGTGTAGTGAGGAACAAAATTCGAAAGTGAGCTAAATTTAGTAAATGTGATAATGTTTCTCTTGGCATATATGAGACTTTTGGCCAGAAACATGAATTTACCGTTTTTTTCACCGAATGCAATCAACGAACTATTTAAATGTTGCGTTATATATAATTTCTTCGAATTCATGCTTCTTTTGTCAGTGCAAGGAAAAGTGACACATCTCAAAAATTGGCAGAATATCCATTTGGTCCTTAGAGGAGCCGTTCATTTGGCTCGGATGATGGCAATGTTATACTCCGGGGATGTCCAACTGGTGGCCCGCGGTGCCATTTGTTGTGGCCCGTGAAAGGTGATTAGTCAAACTGAAAGTCCTTTTCATTCATATCGAGGGGCAACATTATGCGCCTAGCACACGCGCCGTGCCGAGGTCAACACCCTCTAAATTGTAAAAATAGGTAAAGTTTAAATTTAAGAATTTTTTTTTCTTTTAAGTTCAGAAATTCAAAATCATTCCAATGTGTTGTAGATATGTATGGTACGAACTGATATCACGTATGGTTTCATCCCACCCTCCGTTTCAGAACAGCTGGGCAAACTGCCAAGATCAACAATGCAGGAAAGTCAGATGTGGATCACACGAGTACTGTACATAAATATGGCCCGTAACCATAGTAATCGTTATAGGTGTGGCCCTTGAGGCCTTGCAAGTTGGGCACCTATGTCCTATACTTAGCATATGGTTACTGAACTATGATGACGAAGTTTTTATTAGTAATTATGAAGTTTTATAAACCTATTTAACTCAATTAAAAATTTACTGAATTTTGATTTGTGTCACTTCTCTTGTATCCCGCCGATGTGCCACACGTGACTCCTCACGTGCAAACAACATTCGAACTCATAACGCAACTAGATTACCGTGTATGCAAATATAGATGCAAGTATTATTTCCTGTTCCGTCGCTCTAACCGGTTTGCCCGATGAAATATATTTCCACCGTGACCGTGCAGAATCTTCTGATCGTAATGAGAGTTAACGAAGCATTTTGCACAACTTTACATGAAACTTTGTCGCATGTAACTATGTTGATTGAGATTATGATTCACCATTCTAACTTCTAAATACATATTTAATTGTGTATTTAGTAGTCATGTATAGAAAATGTAAATATAATTATTAAAATAATTAATAATATAAATAATAGTAATAATAAAATACTAATTTATTCGAATGTTTTACAGTTATATTTTGAAGTTATATAATAACCAAAATTATGACGACTGTCTGCACACTCGAGAGGTAGGATGCCATTAAACCTTACAAAGTATAACTTCTTCATTTTGTCCTTTTTAAAAGTTAATATGTTTACGCATATATTAGTGATTAAAACATAGTTTGCCTCCATTGCAGAGCCGCTTTACAACTGTGACGGCGGGGGTTCGTAAGTTATCTCCCTTAAGTAAGATACTGTTGCAGTTACAATAATGCGAGGAAGTATGTGCTATTAGGTACCACTAATTTATTAATTTATTATTATTAATTCCGTTATCGTCCTCATAACTATATCAGTTTAAAACATTCATTTTGATGATCCCCTTTTGCAGGCAGACTGGAAGATGTGTTTTTGAACATATGTTAGACCAAGTAATTTTGGATCACTGTAATTCATGCAATATGCGCACAAACTTTCAATCGTGGCAAAAACAAATTTAAATTTCACTATTAAGGTTTAGGAGCTTGAATGCCACTCTGGCAGACCAACGGAATACTTTTCTTATTCCACGTATTCAGTGTGCTAATTATGAAATGTAGCCGAATAATTGATATTTTGTAACGTTAGCTTTCGGACAGAGGTTTAATAATTTTTTCAAAATTCTCCACACAAAAATGAAATTGAATAGAGGTTATCTGTGATTTACTTGCAATGAATTCTGATTCTTCTTCTTGTAAAGCAGTAAATCTAAGCAAAAATTAAAATATTACACAATATTTTCTTCATTCCATTACTGGCATCATAAGGGAAACGCATTTTTTAAAAAGTATTTGGTGCATATTCTCGTAAATAGAAGATTCTTCACTACACGTCGTGCAATGACCATTATTTCTATTGCGGGAATATAGTTTTTATTTCACGGGAACAAATATTTTATTATCTCTTGCCAAAAACGCTCGTTTCAAACTATATTCGTAACTGTAGTGAATATTATGTGTATGAGTTAGGTAGGGATCCTAGAACTCTCGAAAACGTGCACAGATCGCTCTTCTTTCCATAGTACATCACAAACAGTTTTACCTGGAATTGAACGTTAAATAAATAAATAATTATTTACATCAAAAGAACTACTTGAGAGAAATTGGGAAATAGAATTCTAATAAATTTGTGTCACATTTCAATCTTTCTTTTAAGAGGAGAAACACATGTAAACGTAATGAACTAGACGTAAACACAGAATTATTTTCGTAGACCAAGACGATAAAAGCTGTGAATGCGATATTACAGACAAAACATTTACGAAAGAAACAGGGCTAATCGATCTTTCCATTGCAGGTGTTCTAAATGCAAAACAAAGGTTGCCGAGAGTTACAACTTGTCCCTGGACCAGTACACGTATAGGACGTCAAAACTATGCGTGAAACGGCGCAGCACGTGTTATTAGTCATTGACATAACGGCGCCTTCGGTTGCCATTCATACAGCGAAGGCTGGGCCCGTTGCGGGCAAACGCTGGGGACGGCGCCGCCGCCAAGCGCCCTTTCAGAAAGCGACGGTCAATTGCGCAACCAACTCCGCCGCCACGGCCTGCTCGCAGCACGGCTGGGAGACGTAGGCAACAATATCGTCGATTATGGACAAAAAATGGGATTTTACATTTTGGTATCAATGATTCGGAATTTGCTTGTTCTTTAATTTGATAAGAACTTTTTGACGAAAACTAGAAATTGTGGTCTTAAAATAGAAAATAAAAATTACAATATATGAACTTTACAATTTATTAGTGATAGAATATTTCGTACGTGGTAAGAATCACATAGGAGTTTTTTTTTGAGGTGATTTCAGAAAACAATTACAACAAATGAATATTTAATACTATTAGGCTATATAGAAAGTGTATAATGCCTAAACTTAGCCAACTGTACATCATTAACATCAAACATTCTTTTCCTTCCTTCTGTAAAATTTTGTTTTTTCACATAGGAGGTTGTCTACCGTCAATGACGAAATGCCGCATAGTGTTTTTGTGATTCACGGGAAGATGAAATCTCCGAAGTTCAACGTGATTTTAGGCATAAGAAGCACGAATGTATTGCGTCGGCAAGTGGGTACAGAAATGTAAAATGACGAAATTTCAAGAATATCAACCTAGATAATGTAAATGAACAGTTAATCGATCCAATGGGAGACATTGGGTTCAATTTAAACTATTAGAAGCAAATGTGACAGTAAACAGCGACATTTCTGCCAATGGTCAGAGGCAGATGCACGTTACTTGATGGCAGCCTGAAATATTGACAGAAATAATATAAATTTCTAGTTTTCAATTCAAAATCTAACTCCACCCATTCAAGCTACTATTTTTGGTCATATTTTGCGACAATAATACTTCTGGTGGCGTTGCAAGTGCTCGTACTACGTGGGCTTGGCACTTTTAAAGAGAAACTAGTCTGATAACAAAAGAATTCTAGGAAGTACAAAAGACTGTCAACATTTTAATGTGTATCACAACAAAACGTTGCATTTTAACAATAGAGAAATTGTCAGTTTATCGCAACGTCGGTGCACTCGGAAATGAAACATCTCAAAAAAATAATAGTGATGGAATGATTGTTTCGAAAATAGTATTCACTAAGAAGAAGTTGTTAAAGAAAGTTCACAAAATATCTGATAAACTAAATTACATCTTGCAACCGTGCAAATTACGCCTTTTTTCATGTTATGACAATAATGTGTTTTTTATCACTCGTTGGCCTGTTTAATTTCAAGAAAAATGATTATCGTTTCTAAGTCTAGTTATCTAGTGACGTATCCAAGGGGGTGGGGCTGATGGGGCTATACTCCCCCTCCCCAGAAGCCAATTATTTATATTTAAAAATACAGATTTTATCAATTGTTAATGCTATAAATATTAACTATAAATCAACGAATTATGGAAACAAATCAACGATGGAGAAAATGTTTACAACAAAACGTCACTTCGGCTGGACGCTATAACTGTGACGCCACCCCTCTAGAGAAAAGTTCTTGGAAGCAATTCTTTCTGCGCAATGGAGGTTCTTGTATGCGATTAACGTATATAATTCTTCTAAATGCACTCCCTCAAAGGATACCGTTAATGATGGTGGGAGAAAGACAACAATGAGCGCATGCGACAGAGTGCTTGGATGCTGCGGAATAATTCCCTCCCGGTGTCCGGACGAGGTGTTCGTGCGCGGGGCGGGGCTGGCGGAGCCGTCTGGCCTCCCGCTATCCGTGGATCATCGGCGCGGGCCGACAGAGCTCGCCCGAAGCGCCTCCAAACCAACTAATGAGACGCTCGCCCGCACAAAGCACGCTGTCTCCACCCTGTCAAGGTCGGACCCGCCTCGCCGGCGAAACCGCGCTAAGGAGTAACGCACGAAGCTCCCGCCCCCTCCCACCGACTGCGGTGGCTCACGCCAACTACCGATGTCGCTGCAAGGCCTCTGACCTTGAGAACCTAGGGTTCGAATCCCGACGGTGGTGGGATATTCGGCACTAGATAGACGGCGAAGTCAAATCCCACTTCTGGAGAAGAATTAAAGCGGCCAACTGGTCATATCGTAAATTTTTCGTGGCTTCTCCAATCGACACTAGCAGCAGAATCCTGGCAAACGCGCCTGGGGCGGAGCCCCATCGGTGGGAAATACTTGGGTGGGGAAACCGACGTATAGGTTGGCGTCAGACGGGGCAACCGGGCGTGTAAGCCGGCACTAGATCCGCCATTCAGCGGGGTAAGAACACCGTTGCCTCCCGTGATTAAAAAATGCCCCACACTTACGGGACTACTGACCATCGCTGTTGACGCGCCTAAAACACCAAATAATGATTCAACCCCATGCCCTCCCTGCCCTGAACTCCCGGCATAATGCTCCCTCTCCGTAATCCCACCGCCGAATGGGAATTCCTCGCCGTCGCTTACGCCGCTGTCCTCGCGAGTACTGCCCATCCCCGTCCTCGACGGTTCTCTCCGCTAAAGCCCCCTACCTCAATGCTCTTTGGTTACTGTTCTATTCTCGCTGTCTCTTCATCTCCACATTCGATGAATGTAATCTAAATATGCTGGTTGGTACTTGGCTATCAGTCTGTGGAGATTGCCTGACTGTGACGCGGCTCGTCCCGGGCAGCCAAGCACCAAATGACTCCGGCCACGAAGCCTACGAATCGCAAAATGCCGATTATGCGAATACGGAACCCTGAGTTCTTGGCTATGTCAAAAACTCTTTCTTCTTCTACTTAATTTACTTTGCTACCTTTATCCTTCCTCTTTACTCTTCATCTAATTCTCCTTCGCGTATTCTTTCTTCCAATACTAATCATTCTTTTTATTCTCCTTACCTTCTCTTTCGTCTTCGAGTTTTTCTGGTCTTGCCTTTTTTCTATTTCTTGTTCATTTATCTTATCCTTTTCAATCCTCTCGGTGACCCAGCTAATATTATTGTTTTGCATGACAATTGAAAAGATCACTGCAATACGAAAACGCAACGCATTAAGGTAAAACGGTTTGACAAATCAAACAATTGCCAAACGAAAGCGTCTCATGGCGATGCTCTAATATTAAAAAGCGATTTCTTTACATAAATTTATGAAAATAATAAATATAATAATTAGCCTATTATTACTGGAGTTAAATATACAACTTAAATGTATTTCATTTGGTACTATCTCTGCTGTAGTATGTGTATTATCCTTAATTACACGTTATTAACTATAAGTAAAAAAATCAAAGTTTCCAGACCCAAATTGAATTATTGAAGAATTCAAAACAATCGTGGATGCAAAGTCAATATAGTCAATTTTGGACTTGTGCATGGTATGCTTTGCTACGGGAAATTAAGCCACTAGTATTGATTCACCTGCTTTACAAGGAATCAAAAATATTCAGTTCTGTGAACTCTGTTTAACATCGTCTAGAATAAACATAGGAAACAACCTCCAGAAAAAAAAGTCTCATTAAATATGAAGAAAGTGTTCTAATGGTACAAGGAACATCGAAAGGTATCAAGACTGCACTCTGTTTTTGTGTATAGTTTGTCGATTTAGAAGTTTTAAAGTGTGTGGACAATGTAAAATAAACTAAGAAGCAAGCAAATCTGAAGAAGGATCCCAAAAAAATATGAATAAAAACAGAACCCAGCAAGCGGTAAAAAACTTCTTATTTCATGGATGAACGAGGCTACTGATTTGTTCAGTTCGCCGTGTTTAGACTGTAGAAGCTCTGAGATAATAAAACCTAGCGCAGGGGTGAATCTGTATTTTTTAGCATTAGTGGATATCGTGACCAACCAACACAGAGAACCAAGTAGCTTAGTCCCTCGAGTTCCCTGCAACCAGAGTGGTCCCCACCACCCACTGCAAACTCCTCAAGCGCATCATCCCGCGCACTGCCTCTGCCTCCACCGCCGCCGCCGTCGCCGCCGCCGCCGTCTTGGCCTCTCGCCACCAAGGTGACGATGGCGCGGTGGCAAGCGGTCCGTCACGCTCGCCAGCAGCACAGTCGAACCGCCCCAGCCCCCCACGCCCACGCCCTCGCCCCCGCCCCGGCGCGTCCCCTGGCGCCCGGCCCCGGCGCCCCCGCACCCGCCACGGCCTATGAATCACACGTCACCCACTAGATCATAGGGTTTCAAAACTACGCTCATATGCAACGGCGTTTTAGGCTGCGACCGTGACTAGCCGAGGGTTACACTCGCTGTTGCAGCGCCAAGACTAAGCGATGCCACACATCGCACATTGGCACTCTGGCTCAGTGCTCGTGCAGTATTAACTGGTGTCACTGCAGTGTCCCTTAGGTTCGAGTCCCAACAATGGAAGGATTTTCGACACTAGCGTTATAGCTGGTCGATTTCTGACTGTCTGGAGGAGAATACTAGAGGGCGGCTGCTCTAATTGGTACCTTTCCGTGGTTCCTCTGTTGGATACCAGGAGAATGCAGGAGTAATACGTTAACAATGAGCCACGGTCCGCGCGCGATCTTTCCTTCATCTTCCCGGTCTTCTCCTCACCCTTTACTTACACGAACTTTCACTTATGTGCACTACACTACCACACAAGCCGGGAGACCGGTTGGGAGCTTAGAGCTTGTCCCGGCTGGTGCAGTGCCCCGCTGGTGGGAGATACCTGGTTGTGGAAAACCCCGCTAGCCGACAGGAAAGTCGGTGCCGGATCTCACCATCCAGCGGGGAGGCATCACCGCCACCTCCAGAAGATAAAACATGTACTACACTTAAGGGACTAATGACCATGCCAGTTGACGCGTTCGGAATCACCAATCAACCAATGCCTTTGGGGAAAGTTTCGACCCGAAGCACCGACAGTCATAAAAGAAGACATAATTTGATACAATGAGTGGCGAATGCCTCTCATTTGTTATGCGTTATGGTTTTTCCTTACTTGCGTCATGACGTTTAAATAGCTTTAAATTTATTACGTTGATGTTTTTACTATTTAATTTTTATAATTTATCTATCTCAATAATTCTTTTCAGTATGATGATATGGAGGTGCGCCATTCAAATTGAAGTTTGCCTTCAACACATTAGAATATTTTGTTAGAACTAAATTGCTTCATGGCCTGAAAAGCTGGATTTCCTGTCTTGGAAGAAGTGTCTTGTAGATGAAGTCCAGGCGAATGACATTTTACGGGAACTAGAGTCCGTATTATGCTATTTATTTCTACTACATTTTCTTCCTCGGTAGTTCGCTGGTTTCTTACGTTGACAGCCTCTCATTTTCTCATCGATGCCTCCATCGCGATACGAACGAGCGATGATATAGCAGGCGTATATACAAGAGTAAACAACTTTATTATCCGGGTGGATAATTCTACCGTTTCTTGCAACCGCCGTGAGAACGTATGTTAAAACTAAAGAAGACGTTAATGATTTTATCAGTACCACAAAGTATAATCAAACTATCATTAAATGTTCAATGTACATGTATATGTATATGTACATGCATATGTAACAATCTATAAAACACGTTACGAAAATATATGTGAAGAAGGCAACGAAACATCCAACTCTCTTTAAATTGTTATAATTTAAACTAAAGAACTGATCATTGCAAGAAGAATGTGCAGAAAATAATTCTTTTTGAAACATAATTTTCATTTTCTTTAACAATGATTCCATTTCTTGCTAATATAAAGAAAAAGAAAGAAAAAATGTTCGGAGAAAAGTCAACACTGACTGGGGCCTCGGAGATATGGCAGACCTTATCGATTATATATTTGGGTTACAAACCCATTTAACGCTGTAATTTGTGAATTATTTAAAATCAATTTTATTATGTATAATGAAAAATGTTATTTTTTTGTTTGCGAGAAACAATTACTACATTGCAGGGAAGACACTGTAATAGAAATTCGGAATACTGTTTCGTGAAAATAGCTTATTTAATTTTGCATTTGCAACCAAGCCTCAAAGAGATCTTGAATTGTAGAACATAAATGAAACCCAGGCTACGAGCCAAAATGTGAAAATTTGCATTTATGCTGAAAAGCGTGCCAAGTGTCAAGCGCAACATGGTGAAATGGGCAATCTGAAACTCTCATTCTTAGGGGTTCAAATTGTCGCCACTAGTCTGCGCACCAGTCTAGTCCCACGAGCTTTTGAAACAAATTTTCTTAATTACCTCGGAATGCCATTTTTGGCACTTGACAGGGTTTTCACTTATGCTCTACAATTTTAAAAGGATTTTTTAATATCCTCTTTTCATTTTCTAGGAATGTATTTACTAATGATCTATTGTAATAAATGTAATTTTCAATGTCTGGTTTTAGTTTCTCTTGCACGTATAATATATAGAAAGTAAAGCAATCCTGCAAAAAATTAATATCTAGCTGATTTTGGGAGTCCCTGATGCAGAAACAAAGGTTTTATGCACGTCACATTCTATCCGTGCGTCCATTTTATCAATTTGTGTGAACCGTAAACAAGATTTTCGCTAAATATATATTAGATCGTTCTTTCTGATGTGGCCTCTTGGATTTGAAACGAATATTTAATTCTGAGGAATACTTTATATGAAACTCCTAGGAAATTTTCTTTAAAATGTTAGTTCGAGTAAAGCAAGCTTATGAAAATGGCCTGACCCCCAGCAAAACTTCTGAAATGTTGAAAATAGCAAATGTTCAAAATTGTTTGTACGCTTCTTACAAGGTTAAAGACGTATTTTTCTTAATGAAATATGTTCTTCAACAATATATCTTTAAATAATGTCATGTTCAATTTTTCGACAATATGCCTATTTTTCGCACAACTTCGCATAAACTCGTGAAAAATAAAAATAAAATGCATAAACAGATTTCACTTTTAAACTTTCTTTAAAACATTAAAAAACCTACAATCAATTTTCAAAAAATTGAAGATATATTTTATTCTTTTGAGTTTGCACTTAATTTGGTTGGGATTTTGTCAAGTGATGACTGAAGCTGTAATGTTATGATATTAAGCAAACAATCACTAATACGACAAAATAATACAGCTGCTAGCACTACTGCACCACTAGTTTAAATTTTGAATTATGTTTCTGTAATACAGTAAAATATTTTCCAGAAAAAAAAATGTATTACATGATACTCTAAATATATCCCGTAATCTAAATATTTTTACCTGAACCATTGAAGCCTTTTGAAAAAAAATAGGCATGTACACTAGCTGAAATTCAAATTATATGCACTTATTTACGTGCATATCATTGGTCTCGCAATATATGAAAATAAATGTAAATTTAAAAAAAATATTTTGATATTGTTTAACTGGATTCAAGGAAAGGATTCATTTTTATGCGTTAAAAATATCGCCCTTCATCATGAAGAGAGTAAGCTACATCCAAGATCTAGGCAAGTCTAAGAAAGGTCTCTTCAAAAGCGAGGAAGATAAGTTATGAAGACAGTTGAACACTGGTGCAACCAGACTTTGTCTATGAGGCTCAATAGATTCTCCACGTATGGTCTCCTAGTGTTCTCCAGTGTCGAACCGACTTGATGTCGTCCTATAAATAGTTTTTTCATTATACTCAATTTAAAATGTATTTTTACTTGTTGATTTATTATTATTTGTAACGTTGATTTATCGATTAATGTGTCTGGGCGTGTCAACTGCGTCCAGCACGTGTTATGCCTGCGGTGTTCCTCTCGCTGGAACAAGAGATGTCGTACCGACCTACACATCGGATTCTGGGAATTTGCCCTTCAGGCATCACCAGCAGCGAAGCGCCGCACCAGCCGGGACAATCTCTTGGCTTCTGACTGGTCTTCCGATATCTTCCGATATGCGTGGAGGTGTAGTGAATGCAATTGAAGGGACGTATGTGTGCTAAAGGGGTGAGGAGGGGTAATGGGTGATACGAAGGAAAGAAAGTTTGCGCCCGTCATGTGGTCATTTAATAAGGCACTGCTCCGGCATTCGCCTGGTATTGGCCGGAGAAGCCAAGGAAAGCTACCGATCAGAACAGAAGCTCTGTAGAATTTTCCAGACTGTGGGTAAACTTCTGTAATTCAGCTCAGACCATGAACCTCCCGTTTAGAGTCGCTGATGTCATCGTCTAATGTATTTAATTGACATATTAAATGACCTTCGTTACTTTAGAGAAATAGCATAATCTGATGTTGTGAATATATTATCAGCGTTTTTAGGGATATAGCCCCAAAGAACAGCACCTGTCTTGGTTGCGCCAATGCTATTGAATTGTTTAGAATTATTAATAACGTGCTGTATGTATTAGTATCAAATAAAAAGAGAACATCAGTAATTGCGAAATAAAAATTCTTAACATTTTTATTATTAACACAAATACGTGAATCATTTTGCTTTCTCTCACAGCATGTTTGGGTCACAAAAAGCATAAAATTTGTCTTATGTCGTCTACAGCTGATGAAAACCGATACACCTCGAGCGTCTCAGCTGATGTTCTCAACCAAAATACCGTTGTGCAACGGAAGAGCATCTGGAAGGAAGAAAGTGAAAAACTGAGAAAAAGAAAAACAGTAGTTTTCAACACTGCAGACTAAATTAGCCACGGTAGGTTGTGGTTACATGCTGCAAAGTTATATAACAGCAGCGAGTGGTTCGCAATTTTCCTGGCTACCTGTATTCCACTAGCCCGCATTTACGGTCTGCTGTGTTCGAATACATAACACTTGCGTGAGACAAACATACGCGACTTCATTATAAGAAACGATGTAACATGCAGAAACAGTATATTTTCTTACGGTGTTTTAAGTGGATTCTGGGTACATGTCTATCACAAATGATTAGCTCCATGATTGTTTTTCATGTTATGTGTCATTAGCGGCCGCATTCGAATGTAATAAAAAAGCAAATGAAGGTTCACAACAACGCCAATTATTAGTAATATTTCAAAATTGCTAGCATGATATGACTTCAATCGCTACACATTATCTGCAATATATAATATTCGGGGATCATCAAGTAGTCTGAAAAACTTGCACTGACTTGTTCTCCTTGCGGTCCATCTACGTAAGACAGAGTGCCTTCGTTCGTAATTGTGGCAAGGAGACGGAAAGACCAAGAGACTATATTTCACGCAAAATTACGCAAAAAACAATTTTGAACTTTTGTAATTTCAAAAATTCAGAGTTAAACGAAAGTGACACTTGCGCAATGAAAATTAGCCCAGTTTTTAATCGTTCAGGGAACTATGCGAGAAAAAGTATGTGGCGCGGAGAAAAAACGCTAGTTGGAAATACTTTTGCAAGTTCATGTAGTATTTTAGTGCTTAGCTGATACATATAATGCGAGAAAGTTTACGCTGTTCTAGTACCACTAAATTACTGTTTTCACGTTAAATAAGTCAATAAACAAATAGTGAACATTGATATCATTTACTTGGCTTCGGGAGTGCATAAGCAGCGGTAAGTGATTCCAGAGTTAGTGTGGCGGGATACAATCTAATGTCTTCTAAGAAAGACGCGTATTCCAGTGATGTAACTGCTACATCCGGAGTATCAGCATTAATGACTCGTTTGGACTTTACGACTGTATTAGCACTTTAACGTATGTCACACGATTCTGCACGATCTGTTATCTCAGAAACGTTAATTAAAATGTACCTTCCGGTAGAGAGGAAATTATAGCATTTCGTGAGTGTTTTGACCGTTATACTTGTAATCCACTACACGTTTACAGACGTTTATGAGCGAATGGTATACATAGAAATTGTCGAAATCACAGTTAAGCTGAAATAACGACGTGAAAGTTTCTTATTACATAGCAGCCGATCATATTGCGATAATGTATTTTTTTCTTTTGATTATAGCTCCATGTATGACTCACATGACACATACAAAATATTGTTGTTTCATCTTTGGCACGCGTTTTTACTTCTTATTACGAAACCGATCACATATTGTGGCCAAAAAGATGAATTTGTTGGTGTACGCGAATATGTGCTCGAAGAAGTGTTTTGGTAAACTGGGATGAAGAAGGCTTTATTATATTAATGAAAGTTCAAAAATTTGCAGGTCCATGGAACACGTCAAGTGAAGGAAAGTTCTGTTTCCCCTGAGATTACCCAATGATTTAGGATTTAAGAGGAGGGGTTTGGGGGTATACACGGACATAGTGAAAAAAAGAATGGGTGGCGATAACAAATATGAGCACTGACGAAAGAGAAAAACAACACAGCAAGAAAGGCGTAGAAAATATGTGTAAGAAAAAATTAAAAGAAAAATAAGGAAAGATTGTTAAAGAGATGAGGAGAGGAACCGAGGCACAGACACAATTTACAAAATGTTTTGTTAGATATAGAATAAATTATTGAGAGATGTGTGAGAAAACAAGTAAAAGAGGAGGAATTGAAATAGAATGGTGATGGAAAGAGAGAGGGGGCAGAGAGGGACAGAGAGATGGAGAGAGAGGAAGGAGGAGGAGAGAGGGAAAGGAGGGAAAGGAGAGGGACAGAGGGAAAGGAGAGAGAGAGAAAGAAAGAAGAGGGAGAGAGGGGAAGGAGAGGGAGGAATAGAGACGTAGAGAAGCGGAGAGAGGAAGAGGAGACGAAGAGAACAACCCTACAAAATCGCCGAGAGGAGAGGCAAGAGAGAAAATGTTAGGATGGAAAGAGGAAGCCGAAGTCCCCTGGGATAGGAGGCCCTCCGCAGGGCATTGGTGCCACGCGCGGCCAGCTCTCGTGGCCAGCGCAGGAGCGTGCGCGACGGTGGCAGAAACGAAGGCCGTGGACGCGGGGCGGGGGCGTGAGAACCGGCAAACACCACCCACACAACGCTCACGCTTTATCAAGGTCGCATGGTTACTGTGACCCTGAACTATGCCAACTTCACGTAAATCAACATCGGCTTAGTTGTATTTTAGGCTGAATTCAGTAGGTGTCAATGCTGAATTAAGCTCCTCGTGATGATGGGTAGCTTGAGTAGACACATTATACGCCTCGGTAAATTTTGCCTAGCTGCTGTTAGCATAATTTGTATTCGTGTTTGTACCTGACAACACACGTATAAAATTCGCAAATAAAGCGCAACGGTGTTTTGCGAATGTGGGAGAGGCTCAGGCAGCTGGGGCAGGGCGCAACAATGGGGGAGGGGAAAGAGGCAGTTTCGGTGGCGGCACGAACGCCCAATATTGCGCCCCGCGGGAAACACACGCCGCGCCCCGCCCCGCCCAGGCCCCGCCACGCTTCACCTTTCCGCGTCCGCAATTAGCCGCTCAGCGGATGAAATACAGGGGCAATTAAGGCTTCCCGCCCCCACGCGCTCAGCGAGCCTGTCGGATGACGCGCACTTGACCCGCCCCCATTGAAACGCTCCGTTTCGCCGCTGCGTGGCCGTGCGGGCGCGCTGGGCGGCGGCGCTGGGGGCGGCGCTGGGTCGGCCCTGGGGCGCGCTGGCGGCGGCGCTGGGGCGGCGCTGGGGGCGGCGCTGGGGGCGGCGCTGGGGGCGGCGCTGGGGGTATTCGCGTCGAACTGATCGGAGAAACCGCGGAAAATCAAAGCAGCCAGTCGCTAGAATGATTCTTCAGACAGAGGCTAAATGGACCTAGCTGTGTAGTGTCGAAAATCTTGCCATCGCCGGAACTCGAAGCGCAGGTCCTCCCGGTCAGAGGCACTGCCGTGACATCAGTTAATATCCTGAACCACCTCTCACGGTATCACTCACTCCTGCTTTTTTCCTCTCGCCGCCCTTGGAAGTCGGGCGTTTTTATTGTTGCTGTCGCCTTTCGTTACCACCGCGGTGGCACTATTCCGGTGATTAATATAGCAGTCGTAATTATTTTCATTAATTATGTACGATAATCGATTTTATCCATTGTCGACATTGATGTGTATCAACACTATGGCGTGACTTCAAAGATTAGTGATGTTATAACAGTACCTCGGACTGGAGTCTTGACGAAAAGTGCATTCTGAATATCTGTATATTCAGAAAATCAGTTGAACTCCCTCGTAATTCCTATTTGAAAGGAGTATCTGACATTTACTATTTTTGTTCCCGAATATGGTTTTCAATATTTATTATTTTCATGACTTCTTGCTCTATAAAATTATTTTGATCTCAATGTTCAATGGTAGATTTAAGACCGTTCAACTCAATGCCTCAAGGTCTTGTTGATAGGAGAGCCTTCATCGACTAGTGGCAATCATAGAACATAATTACTGAATTATTAGTGAGCTCTAAAAGGAGCATTCCATGCCACGATCATGACGCATGCCAGTCACTGCAATGCAGTAATTAATAAAAGGACGAAATGGCTCCATTAAAAGAACAGCGACGCTACTTTTTGCAAGTCTAGAAAGTACTCGTACGAGCATGACAGACCTCCAACGCCATCCGACTCCGCGACCTTCCCGACGGCGCCACCACGACTGTGCGCCAAAGGCAACACCTGGTGCAGTGAGCAGGTGTTACGTAAGCAATATGAACAGTAAACCCCGCGGCAACAAAGCCCCTCCCGGGGTCGTAAGGCCGCGGCGTCAATCAACGGGCTCGTTCATTTAATTGGGGAGCCGACGTCTTGACTGACACGGCCCGTTTTGTGCACTCGCGTTTGGCGGAGCCGTCTCCTTCGCGTGATCGCATCCATTTCGCGCGTTTGCTCGTCTGACGGGCGTTCCCACACGCGTGTAAGACCTTGTTTGTTTATAATAAATAGTGTGGTGCGGCGTCTGGGGCGTGCAACTCTTTAGCGTATCTGTCGTGGCGTCCGGACGCAACGCGCCGCCCAGAAGCACGTTTTTAAAAGAAACAAGCCAGCACTGGTGTGTGTCGGAATGTCGGGAATGAAGGTTGAGTAGTCCGCGAGCGAGTGAGCGAGCTGAGGGGAAGGTATCGCCGAAAAAGACATAATGGTACATGACAAAGGAATGTAATAAAATCGTCAGAGAAGTCGTTACAGCTTCTATGTTCACGTTGAAAGTAGATGTATTAATGAGACTACTCGTATTGCAGTCTCCGAATAACATAAGTGATTATCACATCTAGAAAGTTACGTTCCCTTATCGCGTATAGACATTTTTAACAAATAATGAGAATAAGTATTGGTCCTACAAGAAAGTTAAACATTGGCATATTATGTTTGTAAAACGTCAATACAGCTCCGAGAAGCATTGATTTCGAAATTTGACTCAAGAATGCAATTGACTCAAAATGCATTGATTTCGAAACATGCTCTTTCTTTCTTGGAAACACTGTAATGATCTACAACCATAATGAGTAGAGAAAATGATGAATTATGTTCCCATTTGACATACAACATGAAATATTAAAAATCCCGATTAGAATTAAAATAACGATTATTGTGAAATAATTACAGAATCTTTCCTTTACTTTTGTACAAAAACACGTGTTTTGACGCTGTTTCTAGTAAACCAGCTCAAACAGTACCAAACAACATGTATCATTATCTTTCATAATATTCTATTATTAGTATTGTTACAAAATGATAATTTATTCAATGTAAAATATTGATGGACTAATCACAACACATTGATCAATTCCAAGAAATGATACTTCTCTGAAGAATTCGAAATAAAAACTTCACTCTAATGTCATAAAACTTGCCATCCTATGACAAATAAAAACGATTGTTTGCAGATCCTTTAATTAATTTCCTCAAAACGCCAACCTTCACGCTTTTATCAATTTGTTCGTTTGTTTTTCAGTGGTTTTTTAGCTAGCAGCATCCTTAGCCTGATGTATTTAATTATTCAGATTGTTCGAATTTATCGATATAATTTACTACAAATCACTCCACAAATATATCATGTATCCGGAATAATAAAAACGTAACTGCAAAATGCGTTGAAATGCAGTAAGTGCATCAGTCAACTCAGGAATGACTGCATCAATGAAAAGAAACACCGACTTTCATAAAATATTTCTTCAAACCTCTACATGAGAGTTTAGACATTATTTAATTTTCAGCTTTTTGACAATCAAGAAAACAGTGCCGTTTTATCCAGTTGTGTTTCAAACTGATAGTAAGTGAATGTTCCCGAGTCTACACTGACCCAACTGTATTTAAAAAAAATGTTTTATTATCCTTGTTCGACAAGATATGTCTTTCAAGGTGTTTAAGGTTATATAATTTACATAACGTTTTCGAACTATATTTCTATGTGCATGAACACTGAGAACAATAATGTTTGAAACTAACTACTACTAAGTATACCCAGGAAGGGTCCTTCAGAAAAATACACAAATATTTTGAGTACACATACATTTTGAACCTTTTTTACGACTAATTACGGAGGATGTAGTAGGTCATCCTCCGGCGGTTTCCAAGTGCGGTTTTCCAGGATTTTGGAAAGTAGTTGAGTCTAAAACAAGCATTATGTATAGCTGTCAGTGAACTGAGGATGGGATATGATGAATGTTTAATTACAATATTAGGAATTAAATCTAAGCCTGGAGATTTTTTGTTTTTAAGTTTGGAAATTATGTACTGATGGAGAAATGTATTGTGACGGAATTCTCATGGAGAAATGTATTTAATACTTTCAGGAACTGTATGAAGTGGGTTAGCTAATGTTTGAACAACGTTTTGTGCAAAGGCAGTATTATAAGGGAGATTGTTAGTAAAGGCGAGTTCAAAATTATTTGCCTGTAGCTCTGCTTTTTCTGAATCCGTAGTTGCCAATGTGTTGTTATTATTATTTCTTAATGAGAGTAATTGTTTTTTGTCATTTGTTATGTGTTTAATTGCAGACCAGAGGGAAGCAGAGTTAGGCTGAAGTTAGGCTGAAGTTGAGATACATTCTTTCTAAATTTAGAAAACCAGTATTGTTCTAGTTTATTTTTAACTTCGTGGGTGAGGCGATTTAAGGTAGTTTTAATGTCAGGATCGCGAGTGATTTGCCACTTTCTGCGAGTTACATGCTTGAAGCTATTAAATTTAATATTTCTTTTAGTAGGAGAGGTGTGACAGATTTCTTAGAATTCGTACTGGTCCCTGTTGACCATTTAATGGCTCGTAATATATTACTTTGTATTTTTAAAATTTCAGCATCTACTTCAGATGGGGAATGAAGAGAAGTGGAATATTTATTTGTTTGAAGAATATATGACTGGAAAAGTTTCCAATTTATTTTTCCTTTAATTAATGAATTATTATATTGCAGCTGTGGGATAATATTATTAAAGTTAATTAATACAGGATTGTGATCGGAGTTAAATGCTGGTATGCAGTATTGTATAAGTGGGAAGTTTAAAGTTTGTGAAACTGCAATATCAAGAATATCTGGAGAAATTGCATTATTATATGGGTAATGCGTAGGTTGAGAAGGGGCATGCATTGTCCAGTTGTTCGTTATTGCTAGATTAAATAATGATATATCTTGAGGTGTAGTCGTTTTACATCCCCGTGGTTGGTGTTTTGCATAGAGTTCTCCAATTAGTAATATTTTATCATTATTATTGAAGAGTATTTTTTTATTTGGGGGTTGATAAGCTGCTATTATTGTTAGTTTTCCGATTAATAAATTTATCGTTATTGCTATTATTTCAAAGTCCTTGGAGATAGGTACAAATATCTGTGAATGCTTGATTTTTCTACTGATTTATGCTGCCACCCCACCACCATCATGTAGAGAAGCTCTATCTTCTCTGTGTGTGATATAATTTGAAATATTAACTTTTTAGCATTGTTTAGGCGTGTTTCAGTGATGCACGCTATATCAATTTTTTGAACATTGAGAAAATATATGATCTCATTAATTTGACGGAATAGTCCGGTAGCATTACAGTTTAATAATTTTATTTTATGGAGATCCATTATTCATTATGCTAGGTAATACCTCTATTATTAATTGCTGAATTTGTGGAATTAATATATTTAAAATTGGGGTTGTTATACTTGCAATATATTTATTAAAATCTATTGTAGTAGAAGGAGATGGAACAAAGTTTCAGAGTACGTTTCAGAGTTTGTTGAAAGTGATGGTAGTTGGGGAAATTCTGTAAATTATTAATCACAGGAGGAGGAGAAGGGGAAGGAGGAGTTTTGGAATTTCTAGTTGATCTTTGGTAGAATTGGTGTCGGTTTTGAGGGGAGTTGAAAATTAAAGGAGTTTGAGTTGTATTTTGTTTTGGATTTGGACTATAGATTTTAATTAGCTTTTTTTGAAGAATCTACATCCTCTATAATTAGCTGTGTGATTTTTGAAACAGTTCACACATTGAGGAAGAGAGTTTTTAGGTTTTTTACATTTACTGTAATAATGTTTTTCTATACATATAACACATCTTGGTTCGAGTTTACAATGTGCATGTGTATGATTAAATAACTGACAATTTTTACATTGAATTGGTTGGTTAACTTTGTTTCGACATTTGACTTTTACAACACTATTGAAGAATTTTCGTAATTTAATTATCTCTCTACTTTGATCACTGTCAGTGAGTTCCACAGCACACATTTCCAAGGCTTCTCTTTTTTCCCCAAATAGTCTATAAACTGTATTTACTGGGAATGTTTGACCTAATTCTAACTTAATTTCTTCATTAGTATACGAAGTTGGTATGTCATAAATAATGGCTGAAAGTACTCTTTTTGATGGATCTCTATACGTAATGATTGTTATTTACATCACAATGTTTTCTATATTTTCTGCAGTCTTCTACTGTTTGGAAGAATATAGAGACAGTCGTTTTTAATTTTAGTACTAAATTCGCTTTTCTTATTTGCTTAATTTCTAATATAAATGTATTGAAATTTCTTAGCGTACCTCAAGTTTTACTTATATTTACTGGAGGTATTTTGGCCGGTTCGAAGTCAGTAGTAGTATAAGAATCATCTCTAACCAAGTTCTTGAAAGGGGTTAGCAGTGGGAATATTATACACTGGTGGTGAGTCTTGCAAACTGGCACTTTCTTCACTGGTCATTCCTCGCTTACGTTTTGAACTATTGTAATCACTTAAATGAGAACTTTCACTTGGATGGGGTGCACTATTTTGTGTTGGGTTTTGTAGCTCACTTGGAACATCCATTGGACTGTTTGGGTTACGGGAAGGATTTTGCTGAAGTAGCCGTTGACGTTCCTGCGACTCTTGTCGTAGAAGTACTATTTCATGTTCCTAGGCTTGAATTTTAGCTTCTGGAGATGTGATTGAGTCAGGATGCGAATTAGGATTTTGAACCATGTTTAAATTTAAGTCATTGCAGTTTGGAATAGGAACGCAATGGTGAGCGGTTAAAAGCGCCGATGAGTAGGCATCGGGTAACGATGGAGGGGGTTACATTTTGGGAGAACCAAGGTTCATAGCTCCTATCAATACAAAAGGTTGATAATTTTCATTGTCGAGCAAATACTGACGACACTCAGAAATAAGACGGTCCACCTCTCAGCACGCACTCCCCACTTACAACTCACAATAATGAAGTTTAGCTTCTACTACACTCGAAAACACAACATTGGTTATACAACTGGCGCTGATATCGGCGGCAGGGCTCGACCTCAGCACGGCTGCACTGCTCGGTGTCGCAGACCGAACTGAACTGTAATTTAGAGGAACGAAACAGAAGTTAAATCAGTGCAACAAAGACGTTAATATGATGCCATGTTTGTAGATAGTGGCGGCTCATGACGACATGTTCATGCTGCGACACAGAAATTGTTATTTTGATTTAAGTTTAGTTATGTAATATGCATATAATATGCATGTGTTTAATTTTTTGCCAGTCACGGTGTACTGCTACTTGGTAGCCAGAATGCTAACGCGGTTTCGCTGACAAACCATGGCCACAAGCCAGGGGTAGCGGAGCAGTGGAATGTATGTTTCGTTAATGAGAGTCAACATCTCCTGTCGTCAAGTCCTGGAGAGAAGATCAGATCCGTCTGCTTAGTGAACACGCAAATGACGCGATAGGTTCCGCACTTATAATGTGCTCTTCGGGTATTTGATGAGATCCGAGGTGAGTTCAGAGGTGATCAAAAGTATCAGAGGTGAGAACACCTTTGGAGAAAGATGTGCATAGAGTGCAACTGCATTTATATTTTATGAATGTTATAAATCAATTTTAGTTTAAGCTCAAAAGGTATTACATACAGTACATTTACGTGGAAATTATTATATTTAATTTAGTAATAAAATAATAAAAATAGTATATTGTTTTAGAAATAGTATATAATTTTAACTTAAATTTCCGTAATTAAAAGCGTTATTCATCTTACATAAAAGACTAATATTTTAATCCATGACGGGGTGAGCGCCATACATCTCGTTATTTTATGAGAGAGTTCTTCTCTCTTTAACGAATTTTATTTCTTTAACATCGAAACGGTTAACTACTCTTTGCGACGTACTACGAGAAGAGCAATCTGTCCACATTTTATTAAGACCTAAGAACCATATTAAATATCATATTCACACAAGGTTGAATTACGAATACAGCTAGCAACGAGCGTTTCTGATAAGAATATATTTGCGGCCGTGTAATAAAAACTATTTGCATAAGCAAATGAGCCATAGAGTTTGGCTGTTACCCATAATCGTGCCCTTCGTGTAGGAATCGAATTACAGCCGTAAAAACATAATCATTTTTTTAAATAAAAAAATTTTCACTAAGTTCAAACAAATTTGGACCTAAATTGAAGCTGAATTCATGTCCAGAAGTAAGAGAAGAGACCATCTCAACCTTCGCTAAAAATATCAGGGGAATTGTATCGTCCACTTCTCTATCATCATGTTTCACAACAATATTCTCTACAAAGTTTGTACGTAGATGTGGTTGTATTTTTACCTTATTACACATTGCTTTTGTTTTGTTCATTTAAAAATATCCTGATCATTTGTAATTGTCTTGCCTTATGATTTTCCTTAGCAACAAGTTGTATTTTTGGACTACTATGCCACATAATAGGTAATAGACATATTGAACGTACTGTGCAAGAGGCATTGTAGATCCGCAGTGCCTCGCAAATGGCTGGGTCCTTTGTATGCCAGAACTTAGGCGACCCACGGGTTATTGTTCAGGATGCTGACCATCCGCCTCCCAACATCGAGTTCCAAATGCCAGTCGATCCATGCGGAGTTCGAAGTGGATATAACAGATTTGCGGATTGTTTTTTCGGTTCCTCTGCCCCTTTATTCCACCATGGTTCTATCACCATTCATACCATCATCGAAATCAAAATTGTCACTCAATAAGGGATCACTCACTATTACGTTTACGTACGGTATAATGCTTACGAAAACGCGTATAATAAATTTTGTGGCGAATTATCAGGGGTCGGTTTCATATAAAAATTAAATGAATGAATTGAAAAATGCCAATTAGAAGACTCTAATCAACCCTGGGTTAATATATATGTTTTTAATCAATTGATTTGCGATTACATTATGATTTTATCACGGAAAATTACAGAAATTTGTAAAGAAGTACTAATAAATGTAGAAAAAAATTAATTATTTCTACAAACAAAATTGTAATTTCTTCTAAAATGAAGTTAATTACCTAGTGTGAATTACATTGAAACATTGTAGATAAATGTAGTAGAAAAAAATTGTATACACTGTATAGAAAAGTTAAACATTTCTTTCTAATTTACAATTATTTAGAGGATCTGTAGTTTTCGATTTTTCATGGACTCCTTCCCCTATCATTGCCCCTGATAATGGAAGACTTGTTGTAATCTAGTCTGTTAAGTGCTCCCATGGTTTACATTCCTATTTAACGAGCTTTATATCCTTTCTTCATTGTGTAACATTATTGTGAGTCACTCAGCGTCTCACAAGAGGTTTTTTCCTTGCCGATATAAAGATAATTTATTCATTTCCATTGTTTTGCACTGCTATCTTAGTCAAACCTGATTTTTACAAGAAGGAATTTTCCATTGATTCCTTAACAATTTTCAGCATCCAGAAAGTCCTTCGTTTCTCTTTTCACTTTAGGATCTTTCAAAGTACAAGGAGGCAAAAAAATTAAATAAGTCATCACATTCAGTTATAATACTAAAACAATCATAATGGTCTAGCGTTTGAATGACAATATTATACTTCAGACTTTAGACTATAAATTCACTTTAATTTTCCCATTCTGTAGTTGTTTTGAATATCATTAATTAAAACAGAAATACTTTGTCCGCCGTCATGAATTGGTGGGTCGGAATTCAATTCTATTTTGAGTGAGAACAGTAAAGAAAGAAAAAAATGTTTTGTTTTCATTATTATTTCTGACCTATGTGCTTGAGAAGATCAAAAGCACATGTAATGTTCATTTTCGATTGTTACATCGAATGACAGGACGGACACAGCAACGGAGGCCAACGGAGGATTATATTATTCTTTGTACTGAGTAAGCGTTAACATATTGAATGTAATCTAAACAATAATGATAGGTGGAGTTGTGAAGAATGGTCAAGGTTTCATTACAGGTGAAGTGGAAATATTGGGTCAACATTGAGTCTCGAGTTCATTGTTATTTACAACAGTCGAAATATACGACCGGCAAATGAAATAGACAACATATTCCACTCAACGGTACAAGTATTATTACCTACCAGAAATACTGTGTTCAATGCCATTAAAATTGTACAAGGGGGATTTCTTAATCATGAATAGAAAGCAAATCACATTCTAGTGACGCTACAAATTATCAAATCTGAACTTTATAGAGATTTTGTCCGTGAAACAAAAAATCCTTCATATTGCGAAAATAAACTTGTTACAAAAGAGAGAATAGAAATTTTATTTACAACTACTACAAAACTACAAAAATCACTAGTTCATTAAAAATCAAATTTTCAAATATGTTGCTACTATGTATTCTTGCAACATTTACTGTCTTTTTTTTTATCATACGTTGAATTAAGCACTCACATCTTCACTGATTAACCAGCCAATTTACAACAGATTTCAACGGAAACAGAATTAAAATAATGTTAAAGCAATAGCAGACTTCAGAACAGCCATCAAATACCTCATTGAAACTAAAAGACAATTTCACACCTACAAAGATCCAGCAATAAAAAATTTTCTGTCGGCTTCAAAAACATTCACCCAACAATTACACTAGAGGAAATAAACGAAGACCTTCAGCACAAATTCCCGTCCATCATCAGTGTAACAAGACTTTATTAAAAATAACGTCTGCCCATTCCAGTTATTGCAGCAGAATTCAACGTAGTCAAAATATCGAACAAGTGCTACAAATAATCAAATCTTTAACATTAGTTTTAAGCCAGAAAGAGAAGAAGGCCAAAAGGTCCAGTTCAGTGTATGCGGTGCTTAGACTTTGGACACACAAAGAATAACTGTAACAATTCAATCGCGGTATTTTCTGTGCACAAGATCATTATTCTGTAATTGCCCTAAAAAAGATTTACCTGCAGTCTGTTAAAATTGCAATGGATCTCAAGAGCTGATTTAAGATCAATAGAATGCCATACTATAAAAAACAAATAGACACCCCCTCAAGTAACTCCAAATCAGGCAATATTAAAAGTAGATATTAGAAACAACCCCCCTCAAACTCACCTCACAAAACTTCCCATCTCTCCCCACATCTAACAATATTTCCAAATTTTACATTTGCTCCAAAAACCTCCCCAAAATAACAAATCAAAACACCGACCTAACAATACCCATCCACACATCCTCCTCTTATAAATAATTCTAATAATAACTCTTTCATTCATATCCATTATTAACTCAATTACTGCTTTCTTAGTCAATATTATTAATAATATCATCCCCAACAATAGTCAGCAATTTACAAGCATCTCTCTGGCTATTTTAACAAAATAATGCCAACAGTACCATAAAAATAATTTAAATCTGCTCAACTGGGACGCGAATGGCATCAACAAGAAAAAAATTAGAAACTAACGTATTTTTTAAATGATAAAGAAATAAATCTAGCTTGCATAACGGAAAACGCATTAAAATCAGATGTTACATTTAATATATCAGGCTATAGTGTAGTCAGAACCGACAGATCAAATGCAAACGGAGGTGTGTTACTAATACTAATAAAAAATCCATACCATTATTAAAGTCAAACTTCCACACACTCCAGGTCTCGAAACTATAGCCATTAAATTCCCCTAAACAATAGATTAATAACCCTAATAGCGGCATACAAGCCTCCGAAATCAAAAATTCTGACTCGAATATTTCAGCGCTATTCCAATGAATTCGCCCCTCTTCTGATTGGGGATCTTAATGCAAAAACACATATGGATCGGGATAGAAATACCAACACTGCTAACGCCAACTGAGCAAAAATAATTAGCGACCTCAAACTTCAGTAATTATCCCAGCAGAACCCACTCACTACCCCACAGATTACAACAAACACCCAGACATATTAGATATTGTTCATTTCTAACACTCAAACCACTTTTCACTCAGCTCCCTTTTTGAACTAGATTCGGATCAACGCCAACGATATCTCAACTCAACAAATTACGCCCCCTCACACTCCAACTCTCACACTTAACACACAAAACATCAACTGGAAAAAAATTTAAGAACATAATTTAAAAACAATCACCCCACTTTAAAATATTAAAAACTCCCGTAAAAAATAGACAAAAGCTATAGCCTTCTTAAACAATATGATAATTAAACAATTAACATTCTTAATAATAATGCTCAGCCCCCCACACTAAACATTCAATAAAAAACTTCCGAAAAATATTCTCACAATTATTAACACTAGAAACAAAACAAAAGACTTTGGTGCATCATGAGAAACCACCAGCTTAAGAAAGAGTTAAATTTACTGTCCAACATCGTAAAAAAGCACTAAGGGAACATAAACAAAACATAACAATAACTTAACCAGTCCCTCAAGCACAAATAACAACACTTGTGGCAATTCACTAAAAATATCTTGAAAAGAAAGCAATAATACCCCCATTAACAAACTCCAACGGGCAAGAAATTTGCTTCTTATGAGAAGGCTGAAGCATTAGCCGATCACTTTGCCTAAATCAATTTACTCCCAATGCCACCCCAACTCACCCACTGCATTCAAACATACTCGAAATAGCATCAGCCCCCCAACTCTAAACGTACCACACAAAATCAACTACATATCCCCAAATGAAGTCATTAATATAATTAAGAATTTGCCAATAAAAAAAGCCCCTGGACACGACAAAAATAAGTAACAAAATCTTAAAAACTTACCTAAACCCACAATAGCATATATACCAATATTTACAATTCAATAATTAGAACTGCGTTACTTCCCCTCATTTTGGAAAAATTCAAATGTAATACCCATATCCCAAGCCATTCAAAAATCTATCAGACAGAAAACTACAGACCCATTAGCCTTCTTCCCACTTTATCAAAAATCCTAGAAAAACTAATCCTTAAAAGACTAAATCCCATCTGAATAAAACTCAACAATCCCAATGCACCAATTTGGCTTCACTAATAAAGTTCACAACTTTTCATCAATTATTAAGAAATCACCGAGCACATACACACGGCATTTCAAAAAAAGAGCATAAATAGTACCTTTTAGACATTTCAAAGCTTTTGACAAAGTGTGGTATCCTGGATAATATTCAAACTTAAAAGAAATAGTACCCCTAACTATTTAATTAATACCATTAATAGCTTTCTCCAAGATAGAACATTTCAGTCACAGTTAATTATCACACATCCATCCCCGCGAATTATAGCTGATTACCTCCAAGGCTCACCACTGTCCACCCACGCTTTTCAACATATACACAGCCGACATTCCCATAACATCACACACGCACATCGCCCAATTCGCCGATGACACCGCAATTTTCATGTCTAATCATTCAACTAATAAATCTGTAAACAAATTCAAACACATTTAAATAAAATTGATGAAGGTCTGTCAAATGAAAATCAAACTAAATCCTACAAAATCATGCGCCAAATATTCTCATTAAAACATTTTCAACCCCAACACCACTCCGAATAAACAATAACCCAATTCCATGATCTCACACATGAATCTGTTAAATACCTAGGGCTGAATTCTTGATACCAGACTAAATTGGAAAAATCACATAGCAGTAAAAGCACAGCAAGCCAAAATAAAATTAATTCAACTAAAGCCACTCTTAAATCGCAATAGTAAGTCTCTATTTAACAATCCATCACCATCTATAAATCAATAATTAGACCCTAATGCTTTATGCATGCCCTATCTGAGATAATGCCTCAAAAAACTAATATATAATAAATTACAGATCATCCAAAATAATTTCCTCAGACTTGCCCACTCATGCACCCTGGTTCATCTCAAACATTAACTGCATAAAGAATTTAATTTACCTCCTATACTTTACCATATTGCGCTCCTATCTAACAATTCTATCTCCAAAATAAACACAATACCCAACCACCCACTACGGCCTACCCACCACCTACCAGCTCCAAACAAGAATAAAATAATAGCATATCCATTAGATTCATCCTCAGCATATTTTCAGAAGGCAATTAATCACATAGTGCTCTGTGAGTTTCGATTTCATGTGTAGTTAGATGTTAGTAGGTAAGATTAGCATTTAAGTTAAAATAATCATAAAAAATACATATGATGTAGTATAAATAATACTGAACTATGTATATTCGTTCACTAATAAATATATATTATTAAAAAAAAAATCTTCACTGATTGAAAACATGTTGATAAAACTTTCAAGTATTGTTTAGAATGTAAAGAAAGTGCTTCAAGAAGTAAATGAAGTGCTTCAAATGCTCTCGTGGCTCAGTAGCGAAGTCGCTTGCCTTTCCCTACGGAGGTTCCGGGTTCGTTTACTGTAAAATACCCGTAGAATCTCATGTGAAATTTGTTACGAGAAAACGACTTTGCATGCTTCACAGAGCCCAACAGTGTGTTAATGGAGGATTACTCCGAAAGTGCAAAGCGCTCAACGCACCCAACGGGCTTCGAGACATTATGAGTCAATTGAAAACGCAACGAACTTCAAAAAAATAAAGTGTCATTCGAATCTTAAAATTAGTTGAATCTACAAAAAATAACCAAGGAGTTATCGAAATTCTCACAAATAACAATAAAAATGTTTTAAATCAAGAAATGTTTTGTTTCCATAATGTTTTAGAAATTCACAGAATATTAGTTATTGAGAAATACTTATATTAACAATATATTTGTATTTACAAACATAAATTTGCTATTCAAATAAAAATAATTTAGTTCAAAGAGGAACTTAGATGGTGTAAAACACCGTGCAACGTCTTGGTCTTTGTATTCATATTAAAATTATTGGATATTTTTCTAGTAGATTTACTATCTTGCTTCATGAATTTATGGACTTTGAACCGGATTAACAGGTGTTTTGTGGTTGTTTTAACCACTAAAATAATAACGTAAAAATACTCATTTAGAGTTTGATTTCAAAAAACAGTAAAAAATTTGTATTCAAAAAACAGTAAAAACCGTATGTGGCGTATGGGGGAGAAGATTATCTGCGCACGTTTTCTTGAGTTCCAGAATCCTTTCCTATCATTTTAACTATAAATAGTTGAAAGATGAGTAACAGTTAGAAAGAAAAAAGAACAAAAATCAAAAAAATGTTGAAAAGCGCGAGATTAGCAACACTTGAAAAACTAGACATTTTCGTTCCCGAGTTATAGAAAGCTTATTTGCAACGGTAAACGAACATTTCTGACGCAAGATTCGACGCCTGAACTTTTCCACTCACGGAGACCGTCTGCACCGCCCGGGAAAAAGCGTAGTCTTTGTTCTTCATTAACCCATCATCCAATATACAACGATGTGAAATTTTTTTCTGAATTATTTCGCAGATGTTTTGAAACAGATTGTGAATATTAATATTCAGGGAAAACCTTCTACGCCTAGATCGCTTGAAATAGGATATGGAAATTCCGGATGAGAATATCGACTAATGAAAGAATATTGCATTTCACCAAACAAGAGCACTACACGCCAGTCGGCGGGCAGCAAAACAGGGCCCACGTAGGAGGTCCACGTAGAGACAAGATCAAAACCAACTGCCGAGATACAACACGCGAGTCGCAAGGCCTTCTAAGCGTGACCGCAAAGGAGCGCCATGTCACCACGTGGAAAACCCGAAGCCAGTGATCGGTAGCGCTGCCAGATCACGGCCACGCCTGCGTAAACGACTCGAGCGTGTATGTGTGTGTGTGTGTGTGTGTGTGTGTGTGTCCTTCCGGGCTTCAGATCCGGATTCAAGAGTCGTTTTACTTCTTTACCTATTCATCGATTCGTGTGCAAATAACACCTGCTATACGAGGTATGAGATCATATTCTGAGGAACAGAGGCGAAGAGACTAAAAAAATACGAAGTAGAGTGGAAAGCCCAATAAGACATCATGAGAGAGAATGAGAAAGACTACTTCTTGTTGCTCGTTCAAAGTTTCCATTGTGTAAGTCTGAGACTTGCCGAAGACACGTCCCTGCAGGCAGAGCAGGTTGTAATCGGTAGATTACTGTCAGCTGAATTGTCGAGCTACACAATCGAGAATATTAATTCTCATAGTGGGTTAATGCATTGCTTGGATCAAGGGAGGTGAGCAGAAGCGTTGTTTAGTAGCGTGGTACTAATTGCGATATCAAGTGAAGGTGAGTTTCCTAACTCTTCACTGCCCAGAGAAACAACGAAACTCGTGTAACAACGTCATCACCCAGAACAAATGAAATCGGAGCGTTGGGTGCAAGGTGTGCAAACAACACCTGCTGTACGAGGTAAGCTTACACGGCTTGCTAGCACATTTCAGATAAAAACTACTTTAGTTAACGTTCTGTTTCGGGGTAATTATAAATCTGGAGAAATCAAACTACTTCACTGATCAATAATTTCGAATGAAATGACAAGAAAAAACTACTTTGAATGAGACAAACTATGAAAACTTCATTTGAAATAAACTTATACATCGGCAAACACTAAAAGTTCAATAACGTTGCTTTGCTAGATTCTTGAACGAGAGGTCTGATAGATTGATTGGTAATTCTGGGCACTTAACGGCTATGATCGTCAGTCCCGTAATGTAGTGCATGTTTTGTCGCGGGGAAGTGACATAGATATTCTCACACTAGACGGTAAGATCCGATGCCGACCTACTATCGGCTAACAGGGATATCCCCAAACATGTATCTCCCACCAGCGGGGCACGGGATAAGCTCTAAGCTTCTGACCTGTCTCCTGACATGTGTAGTGTAGTACATGTTAGTGTAAGTGTGTACAGTTTGTTAGGGTACTGTTCCGGCATTCGTCTTGTATTAATCGTCAAAACCACCGAAAACCGTCGAAAATGAGGTGGCCATCGGGACTCGAGCCCAGGCCCTCTCTGTCAGTGACACTGCAGTGACGTCAATTGATGTCCTGAGCCACCTCTCTTGAAACAAGGGATCTGGGCATGTTTTTGCAAGTATTGAAGATTTATCAAGTGCTCTTAGTGAGGGCGAGCGTTGACAGTGGGCAGAGAGGATGGTCGGGGAAGACGTGTGAGGATAACGGGCGGGTGACGAGGGGGAAAGTCGAATCGGGATGATGAGCGTGGAGGCTGGGCAGGGGGACGAGCAGTAGAACAAATTGCCGTGTGTGACTTTAAATGCCCTTTTATGTATTGATTTCTCACAACGAAAAATCTCGTTTTTAATGTTAGTGTTCGAAGTACAATTATTTTTGTATTTCAGCACTATAAATTATACATTATACTTTTTTCGTTACAATAGTTCTTAAATAGTTATTTATGCACAAAGGGTAGTTATTTACGCATTAAATAGTTATTTATGCAATAACGCCCATGGTACATACATAATTTTATTTTTTACCTAATTTAATTTATTCCGATTTACGTATTTACTAATTAACTAGATGTTAACTTGCCTCCACTTGTCTTTGTATATCTCCCTCCCATAATCCCCTTTCATAATTCCCTCTCCAAATTCCCTCCGTAAGGTAACATGTAGCATCATTCAACTGTTTTCATATTTCCCCCGTAACCACAATCTTCATGATCCACGTAAGTTATGTAACGTATATCGAACTCGGTATCGGAGGCAATAACAAGCCATAATGTACCAGAAAAAAATAAATGACATTTTATGGCGCAGATTATGACGTCTTTGCCGTTTATGGCCGAATAATTGCGTCATCACACATTCAGTCAATCGCACCGAGAGAATCGTGAGGCGGTTGCTGTAAACCGGACAGTTCACCACCGTTTATCGCAAAGACGTCAAATACTCATGACTTCGCAATAAAGTTGTTTACAAAACGTAATCGGTGGTCTTGTACATTTATAATGCTGTTCTACAAAATATAATTTATGCAACTCGTTTATTATGCATTCTTAAAAAAATTTGAAAATTCGCTCCAAATGTCGCTCGTTTTCAAAACATGTACTCATGCACTGAAGCTTAACATTATAAACTAGATGCATAATATACTATTTAAACATACTAACAAATTCACTGAAACGGTAAACTGCGAAAACTACGAACTAGTACGTCACTTTCGCAAAGAATCTTTCATTGGCTGCAGAGTAGACGATGCACTAGTTAAAAACGGCCAAACGGACGCCCCAGAAACGATTACAATCGCTCTATTGCAGCATTTATTCCTCACCACCTTACGATAAACGAAACTGTATCTCACATCCTATCTAGCGTCGTGATAGCTGGAGAGTGCGATTAGTTACGACGGTTGCATATGCATAAGGAGAAGGGCAAATAATGAGACGAATAAACCGCGTGGATCGCTATCGCGCAAACACCGGATATCGGCTGGGGGAAATCCTTTCATTTCGAAGTCAGCAGAAAAATCCACCTGCGACGAGCATGGCAACGATTGCTGTCGCATTTGAGGGTCACGTATTCTCGAGCATAACCTATCCAGCACGCCCATATCTCGTGAAAGGTAGATCTCCTTCAAGCGTGACTGAAGAGTCGCAAGGTCGAGCCCATCGATATCCGAGTGTTTTCTTCTCGATTTATGTCCGTGTTTGCTGACGCCCCAACGTTACAATCCCAGCCTCTCGAACCTTTCTCACTTTCATGTTATTTTTGTCCGCCTTCGTTGTTTACTGGCTCGTGAAACCATTTCTGGCGCTATCGCCGCGCGGCCTTGACAGCCGTAGGTTTCGTTTTCGGTGGGCAGAGCGCGGGGGAAGGCCAGGGTGAATAGGAAGAAGGCGGGGGCGGAGGCGGAGGCAGCGGACGCGGATGTCGGCGGTGGAGCATGAGAAACAAGCGGTTGATTGATTGATGGATCAGCGTTCCGTATGCGTCAATTGCTAAGGTCAGTCCCTTAAGTGTAAAACATGTCTTTTATTTGGGAAGGTGGCGGTGAACTTCCCCCGCTGAAGGATGAAGTCCGGCACCGCCCTAAACGTCGGCTTTCCCTCCACTAGGTATCTTTCAAAAGTGGGGACCACCATAGCCGAGACGAGTTCTAAGCTAGCCCTAAGCGACTTGCGTGATAGAGGAGGGCATGAAAGTGTGTGTGAAAGTAAAGGGTAAAGTTAGAACATAGAAGAGGAATGAATGATCTTGTGCGATCCGTTAAGACACTACTCCGGCATTCGCCTTGTGTTTATCGGAGAAACCAGGGAAAACTACCGTTCAGAGCAGCCGGGCGCTAGTGTCTCCAGGCAGCTGCTGAAGCCGACCTAGCTATTTAGATACCTGTTGTCGAAAATCCTGCGACTGCGCTGGGCCTAGCAATACAACTAGTGTTACTGCCGGGACTAGAACTCGAGGATCTCCCGGTCAGAGGCACTGCAGTGACGTCATGAGCCACCTTAGACGGTATGCGGGCGGTGAAATATGTAGGAAGACTACACCGGTGCCAAGCGTAATCATCGTTGTACCAAGTACAATTGAAACCATATCGAGAGCAACCTTAACGTACAGATTGTTCTGAGACAGGTTTAGAGAAAGGGTTCCCAACGGAAACACTATTAAACTCTTGGGAGTCTCTGAAAATTGAATGGGGGTCAAAATATGATTAAGGGATCGAGTTTTGGGTCATCAGCTGAATATGCCCCTGGCGGCTTACAAGTATAATAAAGATAAAAATTCTATTGAATACTAGGATTAAATTAAGGGGCGATAATTATATTTTCTACATAAACATTAAAAAAACTAATAATAAATTACAAATTTACCCATCTTTGGTAATTTCACGTCATTCTCATTAACGAAAATTGAACATATGTGCCATTAGAATTTATATTGAAATTAAAACATTTTATCATTTTTTTGTTTAATTGTTTCAGTGAATTAATTTATATGCAATTATTAATGTTTTAACTATGCCATATGTGGTATATTATACAAACAAATTGAGGTGGCCGAAGAAGACAATCATTCGTTTAAAAGGAGTCAATGCAAGAAGAGTTGGGAACCCCTGGTTGAGAGGGATATTGAACTATAATTTTTCAGCATTTAGTTTCCGACAACCTACCTCCCCCAATGGCTCAGGGGGTAACACACTGGATTCTTAAGTTGATGTTCGCGAGGTGGAGTCCATCTGAAGTGGCGGATTTTCATAGGGCGTAAGACCCTCGGCGTGCACGTCGATCTTGTGGCAAGTAAACAACCTTGACTAAATTGTGGTGAATTTAAATTCTAATTGCTGCGCATATTCTCTCAGGCAGGGAGTCAAAGTAACGGACAAATTTGTCACATTTGTGATTCCCATTGTGATGCCCATTCTTGTGTCTGTTCCTGGCGGTGAAACTGAAAGTAATAATGGTAGTCGGTAGCGTTGGGCGCCCAAATGGAGCCACATTTTAAAATGCGCACTCACTTAGCAAATGTAGCCTCGAATGTCCCTGGGAAGCAATGGAGAATAGTTAGGGGTGCAGATGGGACACATTTATGGGACACATTAATAAAAACTTATTTGCCTAGAGTTAAAATATGATTACAAGGTTGTTGAATCATTTCGATCTAAAGCACAAAGTTGTGAAAGTATTATCAGTTGTTTTAATTATTTCTTGAATGTGATTATGCCCACAACTGACATATTTCTAGGATATAATTTGGATCATCACTTAAATATTCCTTTAATAATCTAAAACACAGATATATGGACATTCTATTTGAAAATGTCCAATGAAATGTTCATTTTCATTCGGTCTGAAGGGCGATGTGAGCGATTTGACGTCTCTCGGTAGATCCATGAAGAAATACCGCATGTGTTTGATTGTGAAAGGGAAAGGAAATAACTGAAGGCTGGTCATGAAAAATAGAAGGGAAGGAAAAGGAGACCTGCATACTTTCAGCATAAATGTGGAATAATATCATACAAAAGCAACTATTATTGCGATTGCTAATGTAACCGAATGCAATTCCACTCATCAATTCGTAGATGTATTAGTTGCAGACAGGGCGATGCGTCTGGACGTAGCACGGTGGTGAGGGGGGAGGAGGAGGTCCGCGGGGCGATTGGCGAAGGTGAGTCGGGGCGAGGGAGGGCGAGGCTCGGCGTGACGAGGCGCGGTGCACGCGAGCGGCCGGACAGGGCACCGCGAGATAAAATGTGGCGAGGCTCCTGATGAGAAGCGGAGAGAGATAGTGGCAGACCTTGGAAGATCAGACGGGGCGGCATAGGACAAGGCAGGATGAATGTAGCGACGTTGGTCGGGACGATGCGAGGGGGCGTGAGGAAGGTGAGGGGCGGTGAGAAACGGGGCGCGGCAGGGTGAGATGGGGAATTTTCAACAGGGAAACTCTTTTTGTGGGCTTCTGGCACGGAAAAAGGGCGTACATTTTGTTCCTATGTGTAAACTGATTGACGGGAGAAGTGTCCGTCCGCCGGGCTGTGGTCAACGCTAGCGCCTAAACCGTTCAGACGATTTTCTCCAAAGTCGAAGTTCGGCGATCGATCAGAACAACTTTAAGGATTGGCGGAGCCAGGGCGCGTGGGCACCGGCGCGCGGAGGTGCATGCCGCGTTCCAACGCCGCGAGCGGAGAAGCCAGAGCGGGCGCAACGGCGGGGGGGTCGCGAGTCGCGGGGCACAGGTCGGGCGTGCCGAGCGAGGTCCCTCCATCCGCCCCGCCCGGCGCTGCTGGGCTCGCGGCGCTGGCCGCCCGGGCGGGCGGCGGCGCCGCGCGCGGACACGGGGCGGGGCGGGGCGGGCGGCCGGCGGCCCCGGCCCGCTTGCGCCGTGGAGCGTGGGCGATCTCGCGCCGATCTGGCGCAGCCACATTATCCGGCTGCGCCGCCGTTTCTGGGCCTCTCTGTTCCGGAGGCCTCGCCTGCCGCCGCCACCAAGCCCGCCGACCTGCACTGCTCGGCAGCGCACCGCACGTGGCCGCGACGCTCCCGCCAGCCGCACTGCGCGTTTGAGGAATCGGCAGACGAATCTCATTCGGTATTCACACGAATTTTCGGTTTTGCAACATGTTGGAATATGAGAAGCTTTTGTCTCCTTTCGATCTACGAAAGGGAGTGCGTTTTTAAAGGGCCACTTTTTCCGAATAGATTTAATACATCCTTTGCCATTTTTGTCAGTTTTATCATTTTCCGATTTCGGCAGAAAATATTATGGAACTGAATAACTAATGGAGAAAACATGCAGAAAATAAGTGATTAATACATTATGTAGTTTTTAAGGTCGCAGTTCCAAGAGCAATGGGAGGTGCTTCACAAGTATTCAAATGAGGACGCCGCGTCGTTTGACGAGCGGCAATCTTCGAAAACACCTGAGAGATTCATCCGATGCAGATTGGGAAGACAAATACCGAAAAGAGGTGGGAGCATGGGTGAGCAGATTTCCGTGGAAAGAAAGCGCAAAGGCCGAGAAGGCGGCCTTTCTCCGGGCGGGCGTCCGCAGCGGCGCGCGCAGCGAGTGGAAGGGTGGCCTTGGTGGACACCGGTCGCCGCGCCGCGCCCAGCCGCCCGCCCGCCCCAGCGCCATCCATGGCAGCCAGTGCACGTGCCGGCGCCGCGCCCCGCCCCGCCCACGCGCACTGGGCCAGGCGGCAAAGGACCGACGCAAAAATTAATGATGATAATAGTAATAATAATAATAATAATAATAATAAGCATCACAATTAGCGATGCTACACCAGCACGTATTTTGTTGCATCATATCTAATTGCTCCGTTGTATTATTCTACTACATCAACCTGCAGGTTTTGCGCACCAAGACTTCGAATTAACTCGCCGTCAGCCATACCACTACGCTACAGATGCGCCGTGTGGTTGGTACTCGTGCCGACGCTTAAAAATACAGGTGTACCAACCCAATATTTCCAACATCCTGTTTTTGCTTTTTTTAAAAAATACGGAGAGTTTGCCGAAAATGGCAGTAGTGCCATATATTTACTGTGCTTTGTTATATACGACAACAAAAGTAAATGAAAACATTTGGAGCGGTTTTTGAGATTTTTTCATAAATTGCATTAATTTCAGATGCATATTACACGAAATCTGCTCGTTAAAAAAATGTACGTGGCCTTTTAAAGAGCTGGTTTTTAGACAGAATTCGCTGAAAGGGGGAATATAACCATATTTTTTAGCGTCCTTGATACATACGAAAAAACTTTAAAAAGAATTGGAGCCAATTTTGAGAAACCAAATATTTAATAAAATTTAAGTTAACCTATGTTTTGCGCAAAATTACACGAAAACTACTCATATTTTCGAACAAAAATTGCATTCCCTTATTTCAAGATGCCTTGGAAAATTTATTTCAGTAAGTAAAAAATCTCTATCTTCAATATAGTATTTGTAGTAATACGCCCAAAATATCGACTTTCTTAATTTTCGCAAGATCTGGGATTGCAAAAAACAAGAGATCTGCACCATTCTCAACTTTATTCTATCTGAGCACAAAGCGTATTAAAAAATGGAACTATTTGAGAGAAAAATTGTTAAAAATGTTTAAGCTATATGTAGATCCCTTCAGAAATCAAAATATCCGTTTAAAACTCCCAAAGCTACGAATTTGTTAAGATCGATCGTGTAATATGAGTTTTGGAGAAAATTGACTGATCTGTTTAGGCGCTAGCCTTGACCACAGACTATCGGAAGGACAGACAGACGTTTTGCCGTCAATCGATTTCTCCGTTTTAAGGACCTATAAAATATGTATTATCGCTACACCACATGTTAGATGAAGTAATTTACTTTATATAGGAACAGTGTTTATCCACTTTTTGTTACCAGGGCCGACAGAGTTTTGTTACTTCTAGGCTGTCCGGGTGACGCCGCATCGTTGGCAGATGGGCCGACGTTTCGCCTGTCATGTCGCAGGCTTCTTCAGGGTAGTGAGACGAAGAAATGAAGTGAATCGTTTTCTTCGTCTCACTACCCTGAAGAAGCCTGCGACATGACAGGCGAAACGTCGGCCCATCTGCCAACGACGCGGTGTCATCCGGACAGCCTAGAAGTAATGGACTCGAGCCGCGGAAGCCTACGTGTACAGAAAGAGTTTTGTGTCGATAATTCGCAGTTTACCGACGCACGAATACAATACTTGCTCTTGCGTAGTAAATGTGAGAAAGTAGTAATAGTAATAATAATTTGGAAAGATTGTATCTTTATTATCACAAAGTTATTCCAAAGGTTCTAAAGTTGGTAATTTCTTGAAACCTGCCTAATTATTACCACGATTCTAAATATGTAAATCTAGGAATGTGGTATGCTTAGAGGGTTTTGAAACCTTAGACCCCAGGAAAAAAAACCGAAAAGGAAAAGTAACATCAACAACAACAACAACAACAATAATAATAATAATAATAATAATAATAATAATAATAATAATAATAAGAAGAAGAAGAAGAAGAAGAATTATAATAATTTATTCCCAAGTGAGACCAATGTTTTGTATAAATATCTGTATTTTCTTCGAGGGCACTTCAGCAACAATTTCATGCACTGTAGAACACTGTATTTCTAAACGATTGGCCAGGTCTTATCAAACTTTGCAGAAATTATGTTCTTTCTGCCCGCGGCTGTGTAGAGGATGGTAGGATCAAGCCAGCCTAACCTCTTCACGTGTAGCCGCTGGTGAATACTATGAATCCTCGACTATTCTTTCCAGCGGCCGCGCCGAGTTCTAGCGAATAATTCAAATCCTAGGTTCTAGGTGGTTTCGAATTTGTTAATTTAATTGGTCAAGGCACTCCCCACCTCTTGACGCTTTAAAGCCTCTGTACCGCTGCAATTAGCATAGTAAAAAGTAATATGTAGCATTTCTCTTTGCGGGCAGACGCTTTGCGCGCGGCGCAAAGTTTGATGCCTTTTGCAATTCAAAGTCCAATTCTTAGGCAATTCTAAATGAGCTAAAATGTGCATGTTGTTTAAATGTGTATATCAATTTTTCAGTGATCGTCAAATTCCTAACTGTGATTGATTTCATAATTTCTATAACAAGTTACAAACTGTGCCGATTCACCGAGAGAAAAAAGAATTGAACTCGTGCCTCGCGCTAATCGAAGTGTTCGTGAAGGAAATTGTGTCGCGCGCGTGGGCAGACCTCTGCTAGTACGCTCATTGCGCGTGTTACGCATGCCAGCTACAGGAAAACTTCGCCTCCTTTGTGCGGACATTCCTTACAATCCTCCGCAATCCTCAGGGTCAACGCCTGAAGCCTCCATTACGTAAACTGTACGTGTCTTACTATTTCACAGGAGCTGGTGCATTTAAACTGAATAAATGTTACTTGTTCTATGTTTATGCGTGTGATGTTTACGAAGGATTTAGCGACCATTCAAATTTCTCTACTGAATTATCTAAAGGTTGTAGACAAATGCATAATACCATCTCATTGTACAATTCACTTTCGATTCGAATATATGCTAATCCAGACAAATAATACAGCAAAATTAGGATTTTCTCCTCACAGAATTATTGCAAAAGTTCAAAAATCAGTAATTCATGAAACCTGGCAGATTCTTCACTCGGTTCTAAATATGTAAAGCTAAAATGGTACGCCTAAAGTCCCTCTACATTTGAATACCGAATGAAAAAAGGAAGAAAATATAACCTTATAATATTAATAAGTAGAAGAACAATACCATAAACAGTTTTAAAAGTAGTTTCTTATTTAATAATTTGAGTTTTGAAATTGAATAGAGGTACGAAAACTAGTGGTACGAAAACATTTCAACTACATGATCTTTAACGACCTCATATACAATGATTGTGTTTTGCTTTTTAGCACTCTAAAATAAGTACTATATAAATAAATAAAAACAACAAATTAAATAAATCAAAATTATTTAATTTTGCGTAGAAGAGGTAATAGAACTCCCTACGTTCCTTTGGGACCTGTGGAGCAGTATCGCTGATAAAACGAGGGCGGAGCTCTCGCGTGGCGACGAGGATGCGTTCCCTACCATCTGCACATTCTCATCTGGCCAACTGCCCATCAGAGAGTAGCTGAGGTGATGGGTGATTGTGAGAGGAATGGGACTTTGCAGCGGTGAACTGATGACATGCCATTGTGCGACCTATGCGTGTGGCACACTCGTTTTCGCAGTGCAACAACTGTCCCCGATTCTGGTCACGTGGTGAGAAAACGTTGAGCGACGTAGAAAAAGGTAGTGCCGATTATCCCGAGACAGCCTGGGGTTATGGAGGGTACAAAGTTCTCAAACTTTTAGAACACGCACAGGGAAAATCTTTTACGCGATTTAAGAATATACTGAAATATGTTTTCTGCGGTCCCATTATTCCATAGAAAAATATATTTAGTACCGGTGGTCGATTAACTGAGTTTGAGAATATGGAAAGCGGATACATGGCCTGATGTTGGAGTTTGCAATGAAATGGGCATGCATAGCTTATTATGCATCAGAACTTAAGGCACTTTTTGGACACATAATATCTGGGAGCAATATCATATTGCGAATCGTGTCCTATGAATGTGTGTTTTTTTTTGCATTTGTGTGTGTGTGTGTGTGTGTGTGTGTATTATCTCTCAGAGAGTTTCATGTCCTTCTGGTCCCGATTACAAGGAACCAGCAGTTTCCGTGTGGAGTATAAAGTTCATGTTACTTTTCATTGGAAGTGTTGGGTACCTTTCTCTGGCCGGAAAAGGTCCCAAGAAACGAAAGGAAAGAAAGAATGATGGGAAAGAAAGAGAAGGAAACACTGAAAGATTTAGAAACAAAGAAGGAAACAAAAATAGAAAAATAAAGACGAAGAAAGGTATTACATATTTTCGAATTAATATCAGAGTATGGTTTTTATATTAGATTACTCATTACATGTAGATGTTTTATTATTACAGGGATTTTCTCTGTGCCACGACTCCATTTGGTTTCGATAGTTATAGAAGGAGTGCATATTGTTGGTGACCAATCATGCAGAACATTCCAAGTGAAGCAACAACTTTCAGGCCACAGAGATAGGTATAAAGTACCTGATTCTTGACAAGTGATGAATTATATGTTAAATTTAAAGTTTAGTCTCAACTAGTGTCCAGCATTAGCAGAAATGCTGCTTCACAAAACCACACAAAATGATGTTCTAAACAGTACACACAAATATTTTAAGAAAAACAATCATTACGAATACAGCAATACTATAGTATGCATACAGTACAACAGTTCTTTTCATACGAAGAATATCAAAAAGTTGCTGTTCTTCTTCGCAACATGTAAACTAATTATTTAAAGACTGGCAGCCTATTCCTAGGAGGCTTGCTGTCACATGGGGCCAGCTGTGTCGTAAGCACACGCATTGAGTATCCGTACGCCGAGTATACATAATAACACAGTCAAATATTTGCATTTTGCAGTCAAAAACGAAACGTTTTTTGGATTTTTCTGGGTACACAACGAAAACATAAACACCTTTACCGTGGCAGGAGGCCGAATAGTTTTCTTTCAATGTCTACGCGCATTGGAAATTAGTACTGGCCCACTGCAGCATGCTGTTTTCGAGTGTATAATAATGCGCAGCAAAAATCGGCTGTTTGAGAACGGCGCGTGAGAGTATCGAAGCTTTTGTATTCCTCGTCGCATTATGTTGGCTGTATTGTATGAAAGGGACCAACTGCTTATGAAAATTCAATCGGTAAGCAGAGAATGAGGATAGGCGGAATAACAAAACCAGGTATTTCTTTTCAGCCAAAATCAAAACTGTTCATTGTTTTTGGATTTTCCCGAGTTCCTAAGTGCCTAAAGAATCGATTGATCTCTCACTTGACCTGAGCCGTCAATGTAAGCAGATATTTGAAATTAGTAATAAAGATTTTTTCACAAGTGTCTGGATATCTAACTATATTATAGACACATCTCATATGGTGGGAGACTGTGTAGTGTTCTTTCAATTTCTGTGTGTATTGGAATTCATGAATATAGATAGATGATTCGTTAACTCCTAGATTTTTGGACCTTCAAATAATCCACCAAGCTGAAAATTATGTTACGAGAACAAACCCAAAATCATCACTGCCATTGCAATAATGTTTCCGGGAATGTATGATCTGAATGTAATCCTAATTTTTATATGTATTTAGTCAGGTACCTACAGATAGGCAACTAAGAATCACCAAAAATGTTCAAGTAACAAAATACTAATGGTTTAAAGACGAATAAGTTCTTGAAAAAGAATTTTGAATGAAATTCCAATAAATCCTGCTGTCTGCCCATGAGTCCCTTGAGGGTGACTCATGGGTAGCGTTCTTGCTTCCCGTAGGGTGGTCCCAGATTCGACTCCCGGGCGAGGCAAAAAAAAGTTTAGTTTTCCTTTAAAATCGTCGTAGTTTCTGTGTGACGAAGAAAAAGATCAGCGGTGTTTGCTAGTTAACGTTAAAAAGTTAGAATATCTTTTAACCCATACATGTTGCAATGAAATTGGGCATGGGACACACCGTTAGCGAGGCGACAGATGCCCGCAAAATGTCAATTAATACATACATACATCATAGTAGAACACCGTCGCAATAATTCTTATACCCATTACCCAACAACACTGAAAATAAATGTCGAAAAAGATTCCTGTTTACTTGTGACTGGTGAATGTGTCTTTATTCCTTTGAATGTCGTGTTCATATTATCACGAGTTTAGGGTGCTTCGTTTGGAAAAGCGATCATGGAATTCTTAAAAGAGGATTATTATTTCCACGGAACCGAAATATCGTCTTTGATTTTTACTACCTTTGCGATAAAGATAAATGATTTAATGTGGCTAGAATAGTTGCTGTGTGAAAGCACATTAATATCCCCGCGAGAAGGGGCGGTGAGCAGAGGCAACTTTTATTTCTTATCATTTGAAGAGACCAGGAGAAGTGGAGAATTATGGAGGAGATAGGGATGACAAAGAGTTCAATAGAAACAATCAAAGGAGTATATGAAGAAACAAAGTGCCGAGTGAAAAAAAAATCCTATGGCATTTTCTATGACGTTTTTCTGGGTTACGCTTCGTTTTTGCCTAGCAGTTTCTTGACGATTTCTCTTCCATTACATCCAGAACAGGTGAGTTTAGTGAGTCGAAACTCTCAGAGTAGTTCTAAGTATTGCCAACAAAAAATCTAGCACTGTATCGCGCATGGCCCTTCAATGATGCAAGATTTTGGGCCGTCACATCCTTAACCTGTCAGAATTGCGCAATACTAGCTGTTTACAGTGACTAATGGCCTTTCGAGCCTATAGGAGCGTTTCAAATCCTGGTAATGCTTGTAAAAATGAAGTGATATACAGACTGCGACGAAACCAAAAAATTACAAAGGACGAGAATATGTTTCAGTGGCCAATGACTCACCTGTATACAGGATGAGTCACTTCAGGAGGTAAAAAATAACATTGCCGTTTCCTCAATTAGATGAAATGTTTCTTATGTCATTTTGCTGAGAAACGCTTTATTACTGCACAGCAGTTTCTTTACGTTTTATTTTTTTTTCTATGACGCCCAGAACGTATTTCGTACAGAGATTGGACGCTCTGACGCTAGTTTCAGCATTGCCGCAGAAAAAATCTACTTTTTCGGGCACAAACGAAGAAAATTGAAATTACCGACTTGGGTGGCTTAGGACATCAACTGATTTCACTGCAGTGCCTCAGGATGTGAGGTTGTAGATTTGGAGTTGAGACGATGTCCGGATTTTTCACACTTTCTCGCTTCATAGCTAGGTTACGTTCAGCCGCTGTCGGAGAAGAATTCTAGGCTGCTCTGATCGGTAGTTTACCGTGGTTTCTCCGCTCAACACCAGGCGAACGCCTGAGGATCCTAACAAAGGAGCCACGGACCGCACGTGATCTCTCCTTTCGCGCCGACCTTTTTTTCCTCTTCTTTGTTCTATCCTCACCCTTTACATACACTCACACGCACTACACTATCACATATTCCGGATGCCACACTCGTAGGAGATACATGGTTGTGGAAAACCCAGCTAGCCGACATGTAGGGTGGCGCCAGATCTCAACATCCAAGGGGTGAAGATTACCACTACATCCCAAGGAAAAGAATGACCACACTTACGGGACTAATGACCATAACAGTTGACCCACCTAGAAACACGAAATAATGAAATACGGATGTTTCTGAACCGATGGAATTGGGGTGCAAAGTACGACTGGCCCGGATCAGGCGATGACTCCCCATTGGAGGCCGACAGGACCTCAGCCCGCCAGCACGCCATCAGCATTTGATTGATTGATGATTCTGAGCGCGCTAACTGCTAATGTCATTAGCCCTGTAAGTGTAGTACATGCCTTTTTTGGTAAGTGGCGGTGATCTTTCCCCACCGGATGGTGAGATCCTGCGTCGATCTACCGTCGGCTAGCGAGAGTTTCCGCAATCAGATATCTCCCACCAGTGGGACACAATCCCAGCTCGAACAAAGCTCTAAGTTCCCGACCGCACTCCCACACATGTGTAGAACATGTAAGTGAGTTTGTATGTAAGGGGTGAGGATACGACAAGGAAGAGGAAGGAAAGCTCGTGGGTGGCCAGTGGCCCGTTTGTTAGGGTACTGCTCCCAGGGCCGGATTTAAGTAGTGTGGGGCCCCAAGTACAAAATTGTGCCCCCGAAATATAGCTCCATCTTTATTAAATAAGAAATGTATTATAGTACAAGTACTTTCTGTACGGATACAAATGAAAACTGATAATTTTTTATAGACATTTTTACTTGTGCTACATTTTTTTACATTAAATACATTTTACATAATTTTGTTTCTGCTCTTCACTGCAGAAAATTGGTCGATGATGTCTTCAAAACGAAGATTTCTCAGCTTATCATGGTCCATACTCAGGATACTTAGGTCTACTAAATTTTCTTGAGACATAGTCGTACGTAGATAGTTTTTTATCCGCTTCAGTTTACTGAATGACCTTTCTCCAGTACAGTTTGATATCATCAAGCACAATTACATTCGTAACGTCGTTTCCACGTTAGGAAATGCTTCGGAAAGGTTTTCTTCGAATATTAAGTGGTATAGTTCTTCGTGATTGAAACTGGTATTCGGATGCGTATCCTTCACGTACGTAAAGAAATTTAAAAGCTCAGCAGTAAAATCTTCATTCAGATCTTCCGGATACGTACTAAGTAGCTGATTTACGTTGCTTCTCACAACAGATTCTTCTGCTTTCAAGTCTGCCGAAAAGGAAAACTTTTCCGAAATACTGTTATAGCCTGCAGATCGCGTTTCCAAGTTTACCAATATCAAATCTAAGATCGGAATGAAAGATGTGATTCGAAAGTTTTCTTTAGGTGTTAGATTTTCCATTGCATCAGATGCATTGCCCATCATTCACTTGTCTCTTCCTTGTTTTTTTCTACTTGTTGCATCTTTGTAGTCTTCATTCGGCAAGACTTCTACTGCTTTTTGTTTCTTGTACTCAAATTGGTTTTTAGTGCCTTGTACGAATGTTATAAGTGTGGAGTACAGATTCGAACATGTAGTGATGGACGTCATCGGGTGTTGAAGAGTTTTAGATACCTTAAGGAATTCATTTAAAATAAATCAATGAAATAATAATACATTCATAATAAAAACAAATTCCAAAGATTCCATTTTATCAGCAATAGAAGAAGCTGCAAGTCTCGTGTCTCCTTTCTCTTCTTTATTTTCAAAAATACTTTGTAACGTATCGACAATATCATCGAAACTCTAGTCAATAGCTGAAACAGCTTCTGAATGGCAATTCCATCTAGTGTCAGACAGACGTTTCAGCTTTAACGCCTTTGCTCCTATAGATTCCTCAAGAAGTGCCCAACTATGTGTAGATGCCGAAAAGAATGTGTAAGATTCTTGAACGGTAGAGAAAAAATTCACTGCTTCCAAGCTTGAATCAACTGCAGCACGCCCAACCAAATTTAACGAATGAGCCGAGTAGAGAATGTAAATGGCATACTTGTTTATTTTGCAAAGTTTTGCCTGCATACCTTTGTATCGTCATGACATGTTCGCTGCGTTGTCATATGACTGTCCTCTACAATTCTTAAAATTGATTCCACATTTTTCTAAATAATTTAATGTTGCATTCGCTAAAACATCCCCCTTATGTCCTTGTAATTCTAAAATTTTAAAAACCTCTCAACCGGTTTTCAGTTTTCAAGTGACGCATATCGAATAATATGTGATCAGCATGCGACAAGTCTGGCGTCGAATCAACTGACAGACTAAAGTACCATGCTAGCTTAATATCTTCAAAAGTTGATTGTCGAAGTTTTTGAGCCATTAGAGAGAGATGGATAATATCGTTGCAAATATTTTTGGATAAATAAGACGTGTTTCCCGATCCGCAATCGCGGTACTGCTCGATATGATGTTTTAGAAAAGGATCAAAATTTGCTATTAACTCCAGCAATCCAAGACAGTTGCCATTATCTGGTGAGCCAAATGTTTCAGTACTGCCACGAAAAGATAAATCTCTCTCCGATAATGTACAAATAATGGCTATTACTCTAAGCAAAACTTGTCTCCAGTAATTTTTTTCTGATTCAATCTGTGAAGAAAATTGAGAATCCAAGTTTGCTTTTCGATATATAGGTGTTGTGGTGCGTTATCGTTGGCATTTTTCAAGAAATAATTATAAACGTTTTCAACAATAGTATTTATTATAAGAGCAGTTTTCGATGGCTTAGCCATCATCATCAGTTATCTGCTGAATGGAAGCCACAAAAACGACTACATCGACTACGAATAGTCGTTTTTTTGGCTTCCATTCAGCAGACAACTGTTGATGATGGCTAAGCCATCGAAAGCTGCTCTTATAATAAATACTATTGTTGGCAATGACAACGTTTATAATTATTTCTTGCTTTTCGATGTCGATGTAAAAATGACAATAAGGCTCTTCTATGTTGCTCCGAATTTTCATGAGATTTAATGCCTGTATAATTCCGTCAATCGTTGAATCTACACCCTGATAATATATTGGTGTTTGGAAAGAATATCTTGCATACAAAGCAGTACACGCGACCAGTTGTTCGAGAATATACAAGCCATGTTCTTTTGACAGTTTCTCCATTTGCCTTCGTACTGACGAACATACTCTTTGTACAATACCGTTTAGTATTTTGATAAATTCGTTCAGAATTCTTAAATGGTCCTTCCGAATGCGAACAATCTGCTGGACCTTTTTCTATCCAATACTTAATATCAGCCACAGACAGTTCAGTCCAAAGACCAATATCGTTACATGTAATGTTGCAGTATTGTTTATCGATGTTGGATGCAATCTTCGTATTTTCTGAATCAATGGTAGTCGGAACTTGGACATTTTCAATTCCTTTTAAAATCATTGTTTAATGTCATATGACACGAAGATTCGAAATCGTTATTAGTGATATTCGTTGCTTCTGAAGAACAAGGATAGCCAATCTCGACGTCCATCTCTTCATCTCTTCTGGTTTTTCTCCCGAAAAAAAAAATCGTGATTATTGGAAGTTTCTTCGTTCGTTCTTCATCTTTTTTTCTTTTTACGCTTCTCACTTCCGCTAGCATTAGACTTCTTCATTTTATCTATAATAATAAAATATAAGAAAACGCGATAATTAAAATATTTTAGTTATTATTTCTATAAAATTAGCAAATTAACAAAATATTGCATTCTTAAAATACTCATTCCCTAATCAAAAAGTTTAGCTATGGTAGAAACAATATTAAATGTAGAAGAATTTAAAAATTAAACAAATGAATAATGCTTAAATATATCCAAAATATTTGTAAAGCGTTATTCTACATGAATAAACAAGTCTCAAACATTTTAAAATGTATTAATGAATATAGTTTTTGAATTAGATATTTAAAACGTTTGATTCATGAATGTTTTATAATTGTATAATAATTATAAGTTTACTAATACATGTATTTATTTAAATACAAAGATTTTCTTCTAGAAAATCGAAAGTTATATACCACTGTATAAAAAATAAAATAATTACATTTTGATTGAAGATTAGAATCTGGGTGACTCCTAATATACTCAAATTTCTGAAAAATTAAGACAAAAATCTTAATAATATGGCAAAGCAAATAATATGGTAAGCGCAAAAACTTACTAATTGTAATCAAATGATGAAGTTTAGTCTTCTCGCCTTCTATTTCGCAAATCTTTCGATAATGTTGTCCACATTTACATTTACAATTAATATACATTATGCAATTTTATGAAATTATTTGTTTAAATTAATAAATTTAATTATTATATAAATTATTATAATCAAATTATATAACAAATTGAAGAAAAAAACTGTACTTCCAAGAAAAAGTAAATTGTTTCCTTGGATCCGCCACTGATGTATTAGAACCGATTCAAGCATTCTTCCATTTTAGCATTTCATCTTACACATTGTTTGAGACAAATTTCTCTTTGGTCTATATAGGCCTCCTCTTTTGTCCTGAGGGCCCCCATAGCTGTTAATTTGAGCATGAAAAATTTTGAGGTTTGCATAAAAAATTTACATATTCAGTTATAAGTAAAGGAAATAAAGTATAGTTAATATTAGACTAATTTAACATGTAATAAATACTTTTAAAAAATGTTTTAAAATTGTACATTTTGTTACACAGTAGACTACTTAATTAACAGTTATTTCACAGACAAAAAAATATGGTATGCGTATTTTTCCGAAACGCGGGGCCCCTGGTGAATGGGGGCCCTCAAGCAACTGCTTCTTTTGCTTGTAGGTAAATCCGGCCCTGACTGCTCCGGGACTCGCCTGGTGTTGAACGGAGAAACCACGGAAAACTACCTACCAGAGCAGGTGGACTATAGAATTCTTCTCCAGACAGCCGCCGAATCCGACCTATCTATCCAGCTAGTGTCCGAAATCCTGTCACCGTCAGAGCTCGAAGCTAGAACATCCCGATCAGGGGCACTACAATGACATTAGTTGATGCTACATCTACCGATCTGGTCATCAGAACTGAGATCACCTGCTGATCACAAATGACGCTAGCGAATGACGCAAATGTCGTCCCTAGTCACCAACGATGCTTCGCATCTTGGAAATACTTATAAAGCTGCAAACATAGAGTACAGGCTAATTCGAAACGAAAAAAATACAAAAAAAAAACACTTCCTACGTCAATGTATACTTCTCAACCAAACGATAAAATAATTATTTATTGATATAAGTATAACGCTTATGTGTCTTTGTAGCTGAAATGACTCGCCCGTATTTTAGCCGGATTAGAAGGATAATTGGTAAGAAGTCAGGACGGAAAGAGAAAGATTTGGTCGTTATACGCTGGCTATATTGACGTAGGCTGCTGAGAAACGAGAAATGAGTGTAATGTTAAGAAGGTTAGAGACATTCTTAGAGGAGAGAAAGATGATTTTAAGTCTAAATATAAGCAAGATTTTTTTGTTCTAAGGGAAGGAAGAGGAGAGAGGATGGTGTTTGATCGGAGCCTTGAGGACGTACAGCAAGTCCGAGATTTCAGGTACTCGGCATGCGTTTTGAAAGTAAATGGACGATAAGAGGCACTGATAAAGAAAAATGTGCGTAAGGGAGAATTGATTAACACAGAAATACCGGGAATGATAAAAAGGTTTCAAATTGTTTGGGGGATAAGAGAATTACATATCTTGGTAGGTTGTATTTTATTACAGGAGGCAGAACAATGTCGATGGGGGAGAGAGAAGGGAAATAGAGATTTGTCAAGAGATATTATTGAAATGGTGTTTAGGTCTGGAGAGCAGCACGTTAGAGTATTTGATTAGAGCAGATACTGAGAGAAGAACAATATGTCATGAAGTGGTGTAGGAAGGGAAGTCGGAGGAAATTGCCGGGAGGTATTTGAGGGAAACTAGGTAAGATGAGGGAAGGAAGTTCTGAAATTGGAACAAGGAGAGGGAAAGATGTTACAAAGGAAGAGGATTTTCAGCTAGAGTAGTAGAGACATTGGGGAAAGAAAACATTTCGACACACACGTACGTAGAAAAAATGTTTTGTGCGGCGTTGGAAAAAATCGGCAATTTTTCAACGAAAAACACGTATTACTTTCTCCTCCAGGTATCTCCTCCAGCGAGGTTCCGCCCCAGCCATGGCAAACTCTAAGCTCCCAACTAGTCTCCTGACATGTGTGGTAATGTAGTGCATGTGAGTGTGTGTGTGTGTGTAAGCGGAAAGAAGGATGAAAAAGGAAGATGGCATGCAGTCCGTGTCCCGTTTGTTATGGTATAGCTCTGGAATTTCCCTAATATTAATAGGAGAAAGCACAGATAACTACCGAGCAAAGCAGGCGGCCGCTAGAAGTTTTCCCCAGACAGTGACCAAAATCCGCCAGCGACGGGGCTCGAACACCAGAACTTCCCGATTGGAGAGAATGCAGTGACAATGAATGTTATCACAGAACCATTTCAGCCAATTCAATTGTGCGCATTTAAAAATCCCAAAACACGTTTCTAATCCGTCTTTGTTGTTATGTCAGGATCTTTATTGAATATTTGCTGCAATATTTCGAACCATTTCATTTCTAGAAACTCTGTATGTACTTTTTAAAGTAATTGGCTTTTACTTGGTAATTAAATATTCGTATTTACTCCGTTGTGTTGAAAATTAATTATTTTACATACCATTGCCGTGTTCTCATTACTGCATTGCGATTTTGAAATATTAATTATCATCACACTTGATTCTAATTTTTCTTCGAATAGTATATGTTCTTTTAGAACTCTTCATTAAGTCCACCAGGACCTCTGAGAAACATTTTACAAACATCTAAGCCAATCACTCGATTGTCGTCGAGTTCTCACCAACTGTCCTGTGATTGATGGTCCCTGGTTGCTTCTAGATCAGACCTGCCCAACATGCTGGCTTCAGGGCATCGTTACTCTGGAAATGGCCGGGGAGTTTCCAGGGCAACTTACTTCATCACCTCTCTCCCTCTCTTTCACCGCGATATTCTCCGACAGTGACACTCTTTGAATCACCCTCCTATTGCGATGCGAAGTGTTCGCGAGAAAAGCTGAAAGCGATTGTAATAAAAATTCTGCAAACAAAACCAGCAAAAAAAGCGAATAAGTTTTTCTTGACAAGACACATTAATCACCGTGCATTATGCAGTAATTGACACTGCGAAAACAAGAAAGAAGTTGAGTCTGCTCTGACGTCTTAAGAGAACTGTTTGGAACACGTGTGTCTCATCGGACATACGGTGGCGGCGCCCTCCTCCGCGAACCCGGATTTTCTAGAACTGACGAAATGTGTCGTCGTGATAGCGAAATGAAGACACGGACACCAGCTCTATGTACAATCAGTTTTTTTACAATTTTGGCACCTACGTACAGCTCAGGGGTTATTTTGTCCATTACTTCCGTTATTCCCACGCACACTGCACCCCATGCCCTGGCTGGTGCATCCTCCACCCACACGCTCTACCGCGCCGGCACCCGGACACCCGGTGCAACGCACTGGCGGTGTCTCGAGGAGTACACGCCCGCCTCCCGGGCTAGCAGTAGCGTCTACACATGGGACGACCAGAAGGCGACATACCCCTGCCTAGGCAAGTGCTGCATGAATATTTTTGGCGGCCACGTGATCGCCCAGAGCATCCTTGCAAGGACGGCCGCTCGACCCACTCGTGGCACGCCTTTGCGTCTTGGGGAGTCTCTCTGCTCCATCTCAGCTGGCCATTTTTTTTTTAATTTATTTCTTCTCGTTCGACCAAAGGTCTTTCGAGGGGTTTCGGTTTTACATAC
>BOPP01000088.1:4558499-4576301 GCA_017312745.1 Gryllus bimaculatus
GTGAAGGACACTTTAAGGGCAACCATTGTCTTTTATTCAAAGTATAATAGTTTATTTTCACAAGAGAAAATTCATAGTGGGTAAATGAATTGCTACATATGTATCATTACATGAGGCTAGTAAGTTAAATAGTTGAACATTATACTTCACATTTTATAAAATATTAAACTAAAAAATATGGCAGAATATAATGTGATGGACACTCTCAACATGATCATGTGCACTTTGTAATATAGTGATGGGCACTCTGAAAATGCATTGTAAAACACCCAGTAAAGTCAAACACCATTGTTGAACGCAATTGGCTTGTTACTGCTGGTTTATTGAGCTTCATTCACTAAATAAATCTAAACATTTTATACAAAACAAAATATGTTCGTCATCTGAATACTATTCCCCTACAGAAGTTTCTGAGGAAAGACATGATTCGCGTAATACCTTTTGACATAATTGGCAAAACACACCGTAGTTCTTAATATTCAATGTGTTTTCAAACTGGACATGCTGGTACTTCTTTCCATCTTGTAAATGACTATAGAAGTGCTCCGCTAACAAATGTCCTTATTTCTTTCAACACCTATTAGTGTGTTTAAACCATGAATATGCCATTCTTTGTGCAGAATTGACGTTAGCTTTCGTGAGGTAATCATGATTACTAGTTTCCTCTAGATGGTGTGTTATCTGCTTATAATTCTTCTAGTCCATTCATTCAGTGCCATTTCCAAATAACACTTTTCTTACAGATTTAATTGTAATGATACTGTAGTTTTTTGCTCTCATGTTCTACAGGCAAAACTACCTACTACAGGAAAAAGGTTTTCTTCTTTCTTTATGTGTTGTTAGGGTACTTTTTCTCTTTCTCTTCTCCTTCGCCCTTTCTTCATTTTCTTTCGCATCTCCTTTTCCTTATGGAGGGTTTTCCATTGTCTAGACGTTATCACATACGGCATTCGCTCAACATTGCATTTTCCGTTTTGGTGTTTCTGGGCATATAAGACAATCTAGTAATGTTGGAACATTCGAAAGTCTCAGTACACTACGTTTGAGAACGTCAGTTGGAGACTCCGTTAGGTGTTCTCGGCTGTAGCTGACCATATTTTGGTGATGTACTAAGAGGTGCCGATGACTGTTGCAAATCTTCTGCTGGTCCTTGATCCGGCTGTTCTGAATGTGTTTCCGGATTGCGATGCTTGTCCAGACCACCTATCTCTGAATCAACTTCTACTTTCTCTGAAAGTTCTTCATACCACGTGTACAAAACGAAGAATTCCTGACCATTTCCTTCTTCTTCTTCTACTACTTTCTTAATGTTATTGCTCTTTGATACTCTTTTTTCTCCAAGAATATCGCAGATTTTTTCAAATGTCAATTATTTGTTATTGAGTTGTGATTACAATGTTTTCATTATCCTCATTTGAAGCAATGTAATTGTACATCTACCCTAGACATTTAGTAAAAACAATTCAAAAATTCAGGGAAGAGGGCTACATGCTCTAAAACCAGTTTGCAAAGTTTCTGGCTGTATTAATGTATTTACGTCAAAACAGTTACAAATTGTGCGCATTACCGTCAGTTACATCAGTAACATATAAAACAGATTAAATTGTTTACTGCGAGAACTACGTTGTCTTCAAAGCGTCTTGAAACCTTAAAATCTGTGTAATTTTATAATCTGAAATACAATAGTTAGAGCAAAGTTTAATAATCACATGCTGATACGCAAAAGAAATTTATAAACATAAAAATACGTATTTTAATAATATTATGGTTGTTCATTTCTCTTCTATACTCAACGCTCATTTATTGCGTTACAATCACATTAACAAACTAATCGATTTTGAGAACTATTTTTACAATACATTAGTTTTAATAAATTTTTATGTTGTTTTTCTTTGCATTTAGGGCATTTAAAAGCATTTTAAGGAAGTTTTATTGATCGTATTTTGGTTCATCAAAATCCGTCCCCTTGTGACATTTAACTCCAGAACGTTTGTTGAGACTGTAATGGGCATGATCATATTTCAGTGATGGGCACTGTGCCGATCACTGTTCAAAATCGTTCTAACTGTATATTTTTGGTTAACAAGGTAAAGAAGGTTCAAAAATTCAATATTAACATTACAGCCATGCATAAGTTCCTCAAATGACTGATTGGCACTCCATGTCCATCATTGTCCTGCACGTTAGAAATATTTACTTTTATGGGCACTGACACGTTATGTTATGTTGTGTTATGGCACGGACGACTTATCCACAACGTTTCGATGCACAGACGACACGTGGAGCACACCACTAACTACTGAAGTGTACCTACGCTCACTGTGGGGCCACATTCATTTCATATTCCGGGACTGCAAACTTACAGACACACATGACACAGAGGTTACACGCAGATGGCCTCTCGCTGTTTGAAAATAATATTATTCCACCCCCCCCACACACACACACACGCAGTTCCTGTGCTCATCACTATACTGGTGCCCACGACTGTACCGGTTAACTACATAATATTATTGAAAATCTACCCGAAAGAAAAACCCTCGCACACGAAAATATATCATCTCTAATGCTAAAAAACCTTCATCGTAGTGCGATTTACTTCATAAATAGTATAATCAATTCTGTGTTCGGATTAGGTTACATCCCCAAACCATGGAAACACTCATTAGTAGTCCCAATACCCAAACTCGACAAAAGCTATACCTTATGTTCCAGCTACCGTCCAATAAGTATTCTAGCTGTTCTTGCCAAAAGAGGAAACAAAAATCACTCTAAAGAGGCTCAATTAATTCCTAAAAAAATCCAAGATGATTCTTTATCATTAATTTGATTTTGTTCCAAAACACTATCCTTGTCATCAACTCCTCCATTTGTGAAAAAAATAGGAGCAATTTCTCTTATTGTCAACATTCTTCTATTTTCAGATTCCTCATGGAACCTAAACTACCCAACACAACTAGCAAGTAAGACAATAATAAATAATAATAAATAAAGTAAAGTAAGTAATAATAAATAAAAATAATTCTCAAAATCGATTAACTATGAGAATTGGAATAGGTACATGAAATAGATAATGAAGTATGAGCGAGATTTGGTGGATTAATATAAAATATTTTCGGTTAGTACAGTATTTGCGACTTAATATTATTCTTCGTGATTTATGGCCTTCTTGACAGGAGCGGGCACCACAGATGTAATAGCGAGAGAGTTTTTGACTTCAAATACCCGAGAAGCATTACGAATGATTTTGTCAACGGAGACGGCTGACAAACCGTTCTAAAAAAATTTGAGACACCACCTTTTTACGCCGCCAGCCACCACTGCTTATAGCTGCGTCTAGAATCTTCCAACCGTCGCGTCTCGAATCGCGAAACCTAAGCCTTTCACTGCGGACTGCGCAGCACTATGAGAACCGGTGCAGATATACTTCGCTGTTAATAGCTCTTTTCCTCAACCGCCATTATCGCCTCCCTCGCATCTGCAGCGAATCATACGTCGGGGGCAACATATATTCCTCTCAGGGCCGCGAATATTCGAGCGAGGCAGTATCCTGCGTAATGAACAATTAAGCGGCTGCCAGAGGAAGCGGGCAAAGCGGGGGCGGCGGTGGGGGCGGGGGCGCTCGCGTGGCAAACGGGAGCGGGCGTTTCGCGGCGCGCCGCCTCCGCCCCCCGCCGGCCGCCGCCGCCTTGCGTAACGCCAAGGCTGCTTGCGGCGCGGGCGCGGCGGTCGCGGCGGTCGCTGCTTCCTGAGCCGTGAGCGCGGGCAAGGTCGTGGCGCGCATCTCGGCCCTTCGCAGCGCACGGCCGCCGGCGGTGGGCGGCGTAGAGCAGGGCTGTGCAAATGCAAGCATTGGGGGCAGCAGAGGTCCGCGTGCCACTCGCCTTTCACTACGCCAAATATGATCGCGCCCGATTCATTGATAATATGGGGTGCGTCAACTGCTAAGTTAATTAGTCCCGTAGTTCATGGTTTAATCGCTTGAAGTGAAGGTGATCTTCCAAAGCTGGATGGCAAGATTCGACGCTGACCTACATGTCGGCTTGCGGGGTTTTCCCCAACCAGTTATCTCCCACCAGCTGTCACCGCCCAGCTGGTACAAGCTACGTGCTTCCGGATAGTGTCCCGGCATTCATGGTGGTGTAGTAAGTGTGTGTATAAGTAAGGATTCAGGAAGGGACAAGGAAGAGTAAGGAAAGATCGAGCGAGGTCCGTGGCCCATTTGTTTAGGTACTGCTCCGGCATTCACCCACTGTTGATCGTGAAAAAAGGAAAACTACCGCTACGAGCAGCCGGCCGCTAGAATTCTCCTCCTGGCAGAGGCCGAATTCGACGTAGCTAAGTAGCCAATGTCGTACATCCTGTGACCGTGAAAACGTCAACCCAGGACCTCCCGGTCAGAGACTCTGCAGTGACATTAAACGCTGCCCTGAGCCGCGTAAGTAAGTTGATCTGATCGCGCCCGAGCGCCTCCCCCTTCCCCTTCTCGTCTGGCTGGCCCAATAAGTAACGGGCTACAGTGGTGGCACGCAGGGAACCTCTGCTCTGTGGCAGACCTAGTGGACCCCTCATTTGCAGAGGGAGCGCGATCTCCAAGTCTACAAGCAGTGCCGCCCTTTATTGAAAATTTTCTCTTCATATTATGTGTTATTTTATAATACTATATTATTGTATTAGTGCTCTATTTTAGTAATATATATATATATATATATATATATATATATATAACTTATTGTACGATATTATTGCAGTATTTGTGTGGACTGTTTCTACTTTCTTGCTACGGAGTAGAGAGAACGTCATGTATGTAATGCTGCGCGAAAAAACGATGAATTTTCGGCAGAAAAACGTATTACAGAGCCCTGTCAACAAAAAGTGTCCAGTTGCTAAATTTAAAAAAATCCTCTAAAACTTGATGTAGGCAGTATTCATTTTTGTTGACCCTTGATACAGAAAAATCAAATGGTCTCGACATCAAAAGGTTTATCTGTCCGTCTGTGAACAAATACAGCGACTAAATATTCAGTCGATTTTCTCCAAAACTGATATTCCCCAACACGACTGATGATGCGGCCCTTTGAATTTGAAGCCGATATTTTAATTTTGGGGGATACTTTACATGAAGCCCCTGGAACATTTTCAAAATAAAAAATGCTTCATCGTTTTCGATTAAATTTTGTTTTTGGATAGTGTGAAGGTCGTTTTAGAAAATGGTGCAGGTTTAACGTAAGATATAAACCCTTATATTTCTAAAATTGCAAAAATTTTAAATTTTTTCGGCGTCTTTCAACAACTACAATTATAAAGATATGTATTTTTTTCTCAATGAAATCTATTCTTTAAAGATAGAATTTGAGATAAGGTCAAGTAATATTTATCGAAAATTTGAGTACTTTTCGCGTACTTTTGTTTAAAAATTCGGGCGAGAGAGTACGTGCTGTTTCAGCACCACTAGTTGGAATATTTAATTTATTGCGGTGGTCTTCGACAGTATTTTATTCGTTATTCTTGAGATGTGTTCCTGCTACTTGTTGGAATACAATTTTATATGAAGGAATTTTGCTGCTGCAGTCCACTAGTAGCTTACTAGAATTCAAATAAATGACTACCTTACAGTAGAATATAGAGAACACGAGGTTGTGCAAAAGCTTGGTCCATCGAAGTCCTTGCAGCGTTTGTCGGGAACTGATACCTTGCCACTTTATTGCGGTGGCTGTATTCACAACTGACTAAACTATGATGAGTGTTCAGGAAGAATCGTATCCTGAAAACTCGTTTTTAAACCAATTCAATTTAGTATCGTTTTCTTACGTAAAATATGCGTGAAGGGGAATATATTTATGTTATTTTAATTTCTAAATCTATTCTAAATCTATCCTAAACATGTACCTCATGCAAGGAGTCCCAGAATAACAACATAAATAAAAAAAGGAAGAATAAAACCTTCAAAAAGGCTTACGACATAGTGTTACTTACAAAGTTTTGTATACTACATTAGGGTTACAGTTTCTTTAAATTTAGTGATTGCAACGCGTTCCCAATGAAATTTACAACATAAATATACTGTATATTAGATTACCTACAGATGTAAGGAATGTGATAAATCACATGTTAAAATTTTAACTGATTTTACTCAGGGTTTCTGGGTTTGATTTCAGAGTTAAGCTAATCTTCCAACCAATTCCACAATTGCTAAATTGTCATCGCCACAAGTTCTCAGAGGCAGCTGACACTAACCGAGTCGGGTGTTCGAATTTGTACGCGACACCAGTGATTAGAGTAGCATAAAATATGCATAGTGTAAGTTGGCTATTTGGACCTAAATTCGGAGCACTTCCAAACAAACGAATTTTCATAAGCTCTGAATTAAATGTAAAAAGACCGCTTTATTTGCTGAAAATTTTCATTAATTGTTGTGATAATTAAGACAAGACTCCCTCATCAGCAAACCGACTTTATTGATATGAGAATTTTCCGCACATTTGTTCTTGAATTTCGTATCAAAATATTCACATGCATCACAATTTAATACGGTATTAGCATTGCCTTCGTAGTGTTAATAGCAAGTTGTGTTTTCTAACAGGTCTATATTTTGTTCACGCGAGAAAAACCTCTTTCAGTAATAGCATTGTTACGTGGAAGACAGAAGAAGAACCTCACATAAGTAAATTTTTGAGTTCTGACTACACTGAGAGGATATTTCAGCTCACTTTTAGTTCGAAAGGTTTTGTTCGAAGTTTTTAACTGATTTTTCACTGTTTACATTTTCGCACTGATATTATTATCATGTAGGTCATACAATTAATATTTAATTCATGATATTGCATGTCATGTGTGTCTTATTCGAGACAAAGAGATGTTCAAACGTACCTTCAAAAAAATTCGAGAAATGCATCAAATCTGCACCTGTTTGGAAAAAACGGGGCTCTAGATCACTTCAACATACAGTAACAATTTGAAGCTCTTTTTTCTGTAGAGAAACGGGGTTGTGAACAGAAATGGTAAGTTTAGGAATTTAGCCGTTAAACTCGACGGCGACTCAACGTGACAACGAACTGCTTTAGTAGCCGACGCAAAGGTGTGCTGGTTCCAATGCAATTAAAACTGGGGAACTATTGTTGAACTATATAAATAATGCCACATCATTTAATTTTTTCTTTAAAATTGTTTTAAATGTTGCCACTAAAGTGTCTAACTACAAACAAAGCAGATAAAATTAACAAACTATATTGTTCAAAAACATCCCTCTTCACTTCAACTTTTCACTATATAGAAAATCCGTACTTCATTACAACTGCAAACACTTTTTTCTGACTGTTTATTTCAATATTTTAGTCTTTAATTTTAGCAAAACACGTTTAATTATACAATTAAAATCTCAAAAATATAAACCTTTAATGATATTTAATTGTACGAGTAATTTATCGCAATCATTACTTGACCTCTCTAGTACAAACTATGGCTTTGCCCGTAGGTTCTCATTTCATTATTTCTTCATTATTATTAATGCCATAATTTCCTCTATTCCATTTTTCCAGATGCTGTCAGTCCACCTCTCTTCTGTTTTTTTCCCGCGCTCACTCTCTTCCCCAATGCCGCCATGTCCATCTTAGTGAAGACGTTCATTTTTTAGGCAAGTATATGAACCTTCGAAATTTGTATCTCAAGATAGCGTTTTCGCATTAACTATGTGGACTCGGAAAGTTGAGATCATGATTGTCTCACGCAATTTTGGATCTAAATGTGGTAATTCAAACACCACTACTATCCTGTTGGAATCCCGTTTTAAAAAATGTACCAGACATTCTATTGCAGTTTCTCATTCTCAGTCTAATATATTTTACATACAGATCTTATGAAAAGGCCTTTATTTACGATCAAAAAATCCTATATGTGATTGACATTATTTTACACGACGAGTATTACATTTTACTTATCCTTTTCGTAGCAATAATAACACAAGGAATACTAATGCAAAGCCTTGCGCTAACTACGGCACAAAACCTTTCGTTCAGTACAATTCATGTTCAATTATATGTTAACTAAACGATCACATAAGATATTAATAAAAGTGTAAGCTAATTTGAGAAACAGAAACAGAAGAAACAAATGAAAGAAGAAAGAAAGAAGAAAGAAAGAAGAAAGAAAAGAGACGAAAAAACTATACCAAGAAAAATATGAAGAAGAAAAAGAAGGAAGATATCTTGAAGTAGTTCAACACTGCTCTGTAATCACTTAACGGTCATGCATTCTGCACACTATTGGTTCTCATTATAAGTTCCCGGTGGAGTGGGGCTGGTGAATAGATAAGTCAGTTTTGAGAGTAGATTTGATTACATCAGGCATTGAATCTACGAATGTTAACGCAGTGATAATGTTAGAAGTCTATCAGATAGATTCCTACTTTTAGAATAAAACCATCTATTCATAGTGATTGATTCTAGACCAAGGCACCAGGAAATATTACATTTTAGTAAAAGTGATGCACCTCGATATACTAGATTTTTCATTTTAAAATAATTCTACAAACTCGAAAGAATACCACAGACAACAACTATGTACTCGTCCGTGATCACATTTTCAATGTTTGCTTGATTACGTGCCAGGATGGAAATCTGCTTCAAATATTCTCTTTCAGACGAGGTCATGCGCACAGCATCGATGCAAAAAAACAACTCTGAGAACATAGGATCCGAGGAGAACGATGAAATTGACTTCCATTAGAGTAAATTCACTTTAGTCTCGAACCTACGTGAATATCCTGGGTGAATGTTTGAGAGGCACGGAGGAAGTAGGTCGCTGCCCATTCACGCTCATTAAATTACACCTCCTTCTACAAGATGAAGGCGTATACCAACGAATAAGCACTGCCGACGCTTCCTAGTTCCAAAAGCCTAGTGTACTCTTTCAATATTCCCTTCACCACCGCGATTAATGGCGTGTTGGAAGAGATGAAAAGGGTGAAAAAATTAACTCATTTATATTCTCGAGAGATACTTTTCATTGTTAAGAACCTACATATTTACTTTCTTATCTCTGTTATAAGATTCAAGAGCACTGGATTTGAAAAATGCTCATTGCTCATTTTATTGTTACATACCAGAGATTTGGACATCTTTCTCGTAACTCTAGACATAAGCCACCAGACAAGTAGCTCGTAGCGACGAGCGCAAAGGTAATGCCAAAAGTGAATTAAATACTGATGTTTCTCTTTAAACCAGAAGCCTGAAAATGCCTAAAAATGATAGCCGAAACGTTGCCGACGCAAATGACTAATTGAAACCATACATTACAGCCATGTCCAAACAATCTGAATGTCTTGCCCTGAGAAAACATTTCGCAGAGCGATGCGGTCTTCGGCAGTGCTCAACTGCCCTTAGGACCTGCCAAAAAAAATCGTCCCCTGGCCTGAACAGCGCATGCAAAATGCATCCCTGCTGCCTTACGCCGCCGCTCGCTGCGCTGAGTTGAGAGAGGCGGCGCGAAACGAGCGCGGAAGCTGCGGAGGCGTTGAGTGAGTGAAAGGCGAAAGGGTGGATGGGGGAGGCGGCCCGCGCCGCCGCCTGCACTCGCGCCCAAAACGGCAATGAACGCGCCTTCCCCCTGTCACGGTGACGCAGCGCCAGTCGCCTGTTCCTCGCCGCCTAACTGCTCGGATTTCGTAACGAAATCTCTCATTGTTTCTTCAAATGCTCTCCGGCTCCGGAGCCCAGGAAACGATTCCGTTGTTTCGCGGATCCTTATGTTTTCTATAGATGACGATACATTCCGTTGGACGATCCTAATTAAGAAACCTAACGAAACAAAAATATTTATAATATACAATTGAATCATATCAATATTTTGGAATAAAACACAATTATCCTTATTAAGAAACCCAAGAAAACAAACATTATTATTACATATAATTTAATCATTAATTAATTACATCAATATTTTGGATGAAAACACAATTATCCTTATATGCTTTGACTATTAAAGGTATTTATGAAAATGGTTATCTCGCAATACGACGACACCTACGTAAAAGCGTTCGTAGATGTAAAATGGCATTACATTTTGCGTCGAATATTGACTTAATAACTTCAGTTCCAAACATAAGTAATAAAGGCTCTCAGAAACTGATCACTGAGATCAAAAGATAATTCTTTGAAATCTCTCAGGAGTTAATTCACATACCACTACCCATCGCCACTTTACTTCTCCATAGAAAATACAATATTTCAGCATATGATTTCGTAAAGTATACAAATTAGTACAAAAATTGTACATAAAAGAATACTCCTTCGTTGTCGTAGAGACCCCTATGTTCTGTTACCCATATTCAAATGTTACAACTTGTTACTGTTTTCCGCTAAGGGCAAGGGTATACATACACCTGACATACTTGCACTGGAGTTCGACGGGACATGTTCATACGCAGTCAAAGAGTTTATGGACCTAACAAACAGCAATGAATGATACATGGTCTATCGGGGGCAAATATCACATGTGTAACTTCGTAATATGAAATTTCATTGGTGAAATGTGATCATCAGCGCCTCTCGTACATGCCATGCAAGTTTGTAACACTGATTGTGAGACAAGCTAGTTGAAACAAGGCAACCCAGTTGCCACAAGGAATTCGAAAGAATTGAAAAAAACTCAATCGATCATTTCATTATTAACAAAGCAACGAAAGATTTAAGAAAAAGCGATGTCGATGCGCATATTCTATCTAGTACAATAAATACGAAAATTGATGCATTAAATACTACATATTAGTGGTTCATTTCCAAATGCGCAATTGTTCGTGCAGGTAAATTTTGCAGAAAGTGACAAAAACCTTTTAAATGCACTTTGGCTAGGGAAACATTACCTAAACGTTTGTATTTTGTTTATTTTGAATCGCGGAATATAACATTGAACGTTTTTGCTTCATTTGCATATTAGTGTATTTGAAATAAGTTTTTTTCTTAGACAAGGGTAATATTGAAATTGTTTCGTGGACTAGGGCGATTTTGTAACTGTACGGAATGGATAAGAGGTATGTGTTCTTGCAACATTTTGCTAGAGCTAGAAAACTGTTGTAGTTTCATCCAGCCACTGACATTTTAAAGTTGCTTCATGGAAAAACGTCCGTTTTCGTCTTCAGATAGCACCTCAATTTGACTGACACAAGTCGTAAGTAAGTATTTGTAAAATGCCGGGTGACGCAAATCAGCCCAGCCTTCTCCGTTATGCAGAACCAGTAAGCGTCATTCCTCTTCGCCAGTTTTGTTGGCACCCCAACATTCATTCTTGATGAGACAATGTCTCCTGCATCCATTTTCGGCCGTCAAGCATTTCTTTCGGGTTGCAGCACGTAGCTTGGCATTGTATTGATATTCTCCCTGCAGCACCACTGTTGCTGTTGGTGTGGTCATAATGGTGGTACGTTTCATAATAAAACTGAAATAATAACTATGTAATGAACTAGTAATAACTGAAAATCTAAAATGCCATTGCTTTGGTGGCTTTACAAATTTCGTAACAGCTGTTTTTCCAGCTCAGTGTGTCAAAGTCTTTTCCAATTTTAAACACTGCATTATACTTTTCTTTGCTACTGTGGTATTCCTGTGGTGTTGCAATAATTGTGTAGGCTTTCAGCAGTTTCTCTGTTCTACTGAACACCCGATCGAGTGGCATGAAGGAGTGTCCGGATATTGGGAGAAAACTTCTATGTCCTTTATATTTGAGAGAGCCTCTGAAGCACGTCATCTGAGCTGCATGGTCAACACAGAACTATGAAAATCATTCCAATATTCATATTCGCACGCTTGGAAAGAGATTTTGCAGAGTTATAATTTTTGTTTACATTTTTCTTCCTTCTGACAAGAGTTTGCATTTTTTGCGACATCTTCCGTCGGGTGACAGAATTGCTGAATCAGAAACTTGCCGAATCTTGTTCACAAAATTTGAAAATGATTGGTGTCCCTTGCCCATTGCTCCTACAAACTATGGTGAATTAAAAAGCAATTTATTAAAAAAAATTGATGATGAATCTCAGTTCTTACATGAGTAAAATTAAGCACGCAACTTAGAAACAGAAAACAATTTGCGACTTGCTTCAACAAATAGAGCAACTTAAAAAAAAAATTCTCAGATTCACTGATCGTTGAAAACTCTTTTTGCTCATGCACCGTGTCTATTAAGGTGCTACCAACAGTAAAATATGAAATGTATTTTATAAAATATGTTTATTAAGTGTACAGAGAAGGGTTAAAACTAGAGTGACAAATACAATTGACAAATGGACAAGAGCGCTTTTGGAAATATGAATTACACTCTTCATATTCTCCGGATTGGACTAGGTTACATTTGTTGCTTTACTGATGCCTGTCACTAGAGTCAGCCATGATGGATTCTGTGTTGAGGACAAAGTGCGTTTTGATTCTATTTGAAATTTGAAAATGCATTTAATACGTGTTTGGAAGCGTTTTGTAACTCTAAGACAAGCCTTTTTGGTTATAGAATGATTAACTAAATGCAGTGATTCCAATATCTTAATTTCTAAAAATTTTGGACAAGGGCGCTTTTAAAAATGCAGTAGATTATTTATTAACAGTAAATTGAAAATATTAATAAATCGCTTGCAATATGATTTATGGGACACAGTTCACAATACTGTTGAGACAAATGTCAAATAAATTTAATTTTCTCCTACCCGTTTACTTCACCTTAATAGCGCTTTCCTCTAAAAATCACTTAAACATTTAACGGAAAAGCAATATTTGGCTAACATGAGAGATTAGAACTTTTCGTAAAACCAGACGAATTCTGTATATCATTTCTAAACATCATAACGTAACGCATGATATCCACCTCTAAGCACAAAAATACAAATTATTGTTCAGAACAGTCATAAGACAGGTTCAAACGATAAAACATGATCAATATATTCAGAATTTAAATATTAAAACAAAATTAATGTGGAATATAGTAAAAAATACGACCATAAATCTTGTAGAGAATATTATTTTAAAATATAATAAAGAATCGATCCGTTGGCCTGTCACCTCAACCGATATTTTTTGCAAATTGCGATTAATTTTACGAAGGATCTAAAGTCGCATATATCAAAAACAGACGTTTCGCCAAAATCTTTCTTAACAATATTTCCGAAACATCTTTCTATGATATTCTCAAAAGAAATTGGTAGATTAAAAAATAAATATTCGGCCGGTTAAACGAATTTCCATTTTGTTTGTTAAAGACTAGTGCGCTTGCTATTATGTATCCGGTAGCTCACACATTTAACCCTCCGGCACCGTAGATGACCGAGTTGTTCTTGAGTTGATAGAGAGTCTTAGAATATTTTAATAGCACAGTCCTTTTCAGAACCTCTTTATTATTGTTCTCAGATGTCATATATTGCAGTTCGTGCCAACAGGATATTCGCTGACGCCACCAGAATAATCTTAATGAAACCGTGCAGCACAGAATATCGCAGACTGGAGCGTGTAGTACAATTTACAACAATTTCTTAATACATAAATCTTGTTCTTATTATTAAGAAACATTATAGTCCAATAAAGTTTTAAAGTTTGAATGTTAGTAAATGTGTAACGTGTGTTTGTGCCTGAAACACACAAGAGTCCCTTTAATAATAATAAATAAATACATTTATTTGAACTGCAAGTGGGCATAACCCGGTGGAAGCTAATTACATAAATAAAATACTACTGCTAACATGCAATAATATAATAATACAATAATATAATAATAATGATATAAAACTATCTAATTAATAAAAAATTAAAATTACTTTAAAAAAAGAAACATAATCAAACTCCGCACTGAATCTTTGTTCAACTACACTTCACTACACTTCACTTCACTTCACTACACTTTTCACTATGACCCTTTAATCATTTCTTTCATTCTTTCTCTGTTCTACACTTCACGACACCTCACTTCACAATATATAACTGACGCATCGCTCAATAACCTACTATTGTCAAATAATTCCCTTATTTACATAGTAATACCCTAAATTAACTTCCTAAATTGTTGTACGCTATGAGGAAAGGGTTCAAAGGATTTTTGCAGGGAATGTATTCCATTCTTTTATTGTTCGATTTGTGAAAGAAAATTTCCCCACATCTGTTCTCTGCATTCTTAAATTTATTTTGTGCCTGTGATCCCCCCTACTGATGTATGTAGGAAGCAAGACAAGCTACAATTCAAACGCTGCATCCGAGAGATCATCGCGTGTGGTCGTGTTTTACTAGCGCTAGTTTTACTAGCGCGTGTACCGTGGGGTTACATCTTAATGCACAGAAATATTTCCAGGTAGTTTCAAAAGAGCTAAGATTGCATGTCTGTAACTATAGCATTCCGTCTAGTTATCACATTATCAGGTGACAGTATCAACGGCCACCTAAAAAAGTAAATATACAATACTTTTTTATATTACTATAGTATCCTGTTAACAATGCTCATGAGACTTTCTTGGAATGTAGTTTTCAAAAGAAAAGTTATCTCAACTACTTGAATTTTTGACGTGCTTGGTTAGGAACAAACTCCTGAACTTTAAAATGTTCCATCGTAGATTCTTTCTTAAATACTCCAATTTTTAAGCCTTTTTAACTTTTCGTATACATTACATGAAACTCATAGAAAAATTTGTAAGTGTTCTAAAAAGGCACAGCTTTCTTAATTATTTATTCTGCTTGATATAGCAAAGTGCATTGATATGTATGGAAGGTACGTTTAAATCTATGGTAAGAGCATTAATACCACATATATTTCCATTAAAAACTTCGAACTGTCCCACGCATTATGTATTGAAGCTATCGATTTATTTCTTAATGCAATCAACACTTCAGTATAAGATATTTAAATTATTTCCCAACTTTGTTTCATAAACATGAGTGGTTTTTGCGTAATTTAGAATCAAATCGTGACCATTTTCCAAAAATACCGCAACAATTTTTTTAAGGCAACGAAGAGATTTTTTTTTTAATTCGTGAGGTGGAAGAGCACAAATTGTTTCGTGGGCGCCTGCCTTTTCTTGTTATTAAAACAGAGTTTTGAAATGACAAAAATTAAGACTGTCAGCACACATCGGCGTTAAAATTTGATTTCCAACATTATTTCAAGAAAATATCGCGTCCACCTGTTATGGCCTTATTGTTTACCCGTTTCTCCAAATCTATTCGTTAAACGGCAGCCACTTCACGCGGAGTGCATGTGATCACAGAGTCAATATTTACGTCGCTGGCCAAGGAGTTTCGATAATTTACCGAGCGTTAGTAAAATTACTAACAGCATTGATGACTACGACGAACTGCCTCCCGCTTTCATGAGCGATGTGATTACCTACCCAGATGGTTCGGCCGTTGATTTTTAACAATGCGTACTATCAGCTTTAGAAGGAAATATATTTTATCGGAAACCCAATAGCGTCGCTGTCGGTAGCTCGCGTTGGCCCGGCCCGAGCACTGCTGCGCCCTGATAGCTACGTTACGAAGCAGTTCCGAAGCGTGCATTCTTTGAAAATTTGCTTTTCTTTTCTTTAAACTGAAATTTGCGGTTTTGCGGGGAAATTAAGATCTTGAAGGCACCTCGTTTAAAATGCGCGGTCTTAGCTCTTAATTTACACCAGAAAAAGGTTATATTTTTTTTCTATTTTGGGTTAGGCGCCAAATTTAGATAATATTAGGCGCCTGTGTGTAAAATAAACTTTACTCAAAACTGTCTCCCAATATTTTCTTTATTTTTTGTACGTATACAGCACAGTGCACTGGGTTTTTAGGTCATATTCATGTTCAGTTTTGAAGCTTCATTAAAAGTGTAGTTTTCATTGAAATTTTGCATTTAAAAAAATGAAGGATATTTTTGGATATGTCGAAGTTGTTGAGATGGGAAACATCTGTATTATCTTAACCAGGCCTGCACAGAGCTCAGGAGCCGCGCTCACGCTTGCACTTTCACTGAGCTCAGGAGCCGCGTGCGAGCAACGCGGGTGCAAATGCGAAAATCGATGAAGGATTAGGATGAGACTCATTCTACGAGAGGGAACATCAATTAGAACGCGCAATTCGAACCATAGTGTGTAAATTAAAAGAAAAATCACAACATGACGGTCACATACACTTCCAGAAATATTGCCATTTGAATTTTATTGGAGATGTTTGTTGTCGATATGACAGTGTGAAATATGAAATTACAACGAATTAGACATATTTGATTTGGACACCAAGTTTTATAATTGCTTATAGAGCTGGTAATATAATTCACGTTGCTACGATGTAATCACAAATTTTGTTTTTGCTAAACACACAATTATGATACTGAATTGGTTTTGTTTGAGGATGACAGCAATAAAATATTGTTTCATTAGCTATATTTAATTGAATAAGCAGTTCTATCAAGACAACATATTATACTTAAAAAATCATGATTATTTTCATCTATAATTTCTGACATGAGTACATTACTTAATTCTAATATAAAATCAACGGAAACTATTTATTCATCTTTACGAAAACGTATAAAAATAGTAAACTCTTTGCATTTTATTCAAGTAGACCCTCGTCATTGCCAGTAACATATCGTCAGAGAGGTTTGCTTGTTGATCTTTTATTCACGTTCATAGTGGTGAAAATGGTCACAAATATATGTGCCCCTAAACATTACTCTTCTTTGAATTGCTTATATTCCATTTTTATGTCAATATTGATGTCAGATATTGCTCTCATAATATTCTTCAAATTGCTATCATTTGAAGATTATAATATTCCTGGTGAAAATCAATCATTAAATTGTCAATTCTTGTTAGTTATAATTAAAGAATAACGTTTTAAAAAGCTACTGCTTTAAAATATAGCTAACAAGTCACAATGAGATCAACTAAAAAAATAAAAGAGAAACATATCTATAGTGGAGGATACAAATGTGGATACACAGCAGTGAATAAAAGAACGTAAACAGAGAATTATGGCCCTTGGAGCTTGAAATACGAAACATCATTTTAAATAAGTAGGAAACTTATTTCATAGTATGGATCATTGCATTAGACGCCCTGGCATTCAATCTATTCTCCGCGTCGTGTATCGCCAGGTTGGTCCCCTCCCATCAAAGCTTCTTACCCCCATTACTTGCACTTCCGGCCGCGGGCAGAAGGTTCCTGAGTGCAGAATGCCCGCGGGAGCAGGCGTTGTGTAGGCGTGATCTTAACGGTTAGGAGCGTTCTAGCAGAAAATCTCCGAAACCTCCCCCTGAAGTTCCCTGTCCAGAAAGCATTTTTGAAGATTAGATTGTTCACTGGGCAGGGTAAGTGAAATAATCCGTCTCTGACCACGAAAACATATGCAGCGGAATTCAAGTGTGCGAATTTTTGCACGGTTGCCTGGAATTATATTATTAAGTAACCGTTACAAATAATATGTCAAAGCAGATGCTTAAAACGTGTCTCATCAATTTAAAGTACGTGCTATTGTAGTTTTGATTGTATCTTGTTGCTGAGTACCTTTGACGCTAGACACTTACTATTTTCTGTTAGATTACAGTGTGTATTTTATGGCAGTATAATTTCCTTAATCTTACTTGTCAAGACGAGTAATCTTGCAGCGCCGCCCCTTGTTTTTTAACGCCTTCGCGAGCGTGTCGACGCCCCGCCCCGCGGCCGGCGAAGGCAGCCGGCTGGAGCAACCCGGCGTTTAGCCGTTACTTGCTATTTCCGAGAAGCCTTTTGGAGGCCGCGACCGCGCTTTTTGCAGGCGTCTCCGTGCTGGCACGCGCGCCCGCGAGACGCGCAGCAGACGCCGCGGCGCCTCT
>BOPP01000088.1:4576325-4587278 GCA_017312745.1 Gryllus bimaculatus
GCCGCTGCCCGCGCACGCCGCTGCCGCCTCTCGGGCCGCTCACCCGCAAAGCCTTGGCTCCCGCGCCGGGCGCCGGCCGCCCGCAGACGCCGCGTTTTGCAGCTCCGTGCCATATTGTAGCGGTCGCCCTCGCAAAAAGACTGCGAAGACCCTGAGACCGTGGGACCCACCGGAGAAAGCAGCCGGCAAAAAAGTTGATATGCATGCAATGCCGGGTTTTTGGTCCGATCGCGCGTTGGAGTCTCTGACCAGTGATGCGGAAATCAAGGTTCGCTCTGCAGTAAAAATTAATTGTTAAATGGTTATTTGTGTTTTGTTCTGTTACAAGCTGTGAGAACGTTGAACGGATGAAATAAGTGAATAAAATGACTAAAAATACTCTAAACTGTACAATGACTTCCTTATTTAACAAAAAATAGTTGAGCTAATACTTTTCCGGTGAATTGGAATGTCATGTTATACTTCTGTGTACTTGTTATACGTATGTTATGTTATACATTTCCGGCAACGTATGTCACGTACGTACGTTATATTATACTCCGAAAATGTAATCATACTTTGAAATGAATTTTTTTATGTGAAGCATTGGAAACAATATATTATTTCCATTACAAAATTACTGGAAAATAGGAAACCAAGAATACATTAGTTTCTAATATGGATATATTAATTTGACTTGAAAAAATGTTATCTCAAAAATGATTAAAATGATTGTGTATCATCTATGTAGACACCGACATAAAAGTCTTAAACAACCAAAACACGTTTAATAATCTAAAGGAAAATGTATATCTGGCTGTTTATGACTTTTAATTCGGTTATCGCCCCTACCAAGACAAGTTCTAAGCTCCACACATGCGTGGTAGTGTAGTGCATGTAAGTGTAAGTGTAAGGTGCGGGAAAAGGACGAGGAAGAGGAAGGATTAATCGAGCGCGGTCCGTACATACGCGGTCCAAAATTCTCCTCCTGATTGCGGCTAAATTCGATCTAGCTATCTAGCTTATGTCGAAAATCCAGCTACCGCCGGGCCCCTAACCATACGAACTCCCGGTCAGAGGTATGGCAATGACATCAGTATGCCCTGAGACGTCTCTGTCGGTGCAAACAACCGAGATTTGAATTATATTCAGATTCTTTACTTAAATTCTGCCTTGTATAAACATTTTTGTCAGTGGATGAATGTTCCAGTGATTTGAATGACAATGTCTTCTCTTTTTCCTTTTTGTATTGTTTTATTGTGGTATACAGCAATAATGTAAAACAAATTAACAAGCATATTAGTTAACAGTTCTTTTCTTACTGTTCTTTTCTGACAGGTCTTTTAAAAGTCAATATTTGTGTGTTAAACCTCATAACTTGAACATAGGAAGTTAACAAAATTATCGCAGTCTTCAGAAAACACGATTGCGGAATCAAAATACACACAATTCCAAATGTTTAATTTTGCTCTCAATTGTCTATTTGACATTTGACTGATGTAATACTTCATTTAAATAGATAATTTCTTTGCTTTAGTAGATGAAATGGGAATTAATAAACTTGAATTTGGGACAACTGTCAAATGAATCTCCAAAAAAGATTGTTATAAGCCAGGTATCCACTGCCGGAGCAGGTAATAGCCACCCGGAGCAATTTGTACAACCCCTCTTTTTAAATGTTACACTCAGGAACACTGGACATATTAGGCACATTTCTTATTAGACTAAATTTTTAATTGATATAAATACTTATTGTAATTTAAGTTGCATTGTGTACATAACACTAATAGTGAATTCACTGGATAGTTTGGCACATAATTTTACATACGTTGAAGATTGTATCGCATATTCTCATTTATCATGATATAAGCTAGATATTGTTCATAAAAAGCACAGTTCAAAAATTATTTTCATGGAGTATTAAAACAATGGTGAGGGAATCGCCCTTTGATCAGTTAAAACAATAATTCGAGAGATAGACATTAAAAGGTTAATTTTCTATACATACAGTTATGTGTGAGTTCTAGACATACAGAAGTTATTCATTGTTTCAGACCAAAATATAATTAACAATTTTCCACGGTTCAAGTATAGATTATGCAAGAGAAGAGGATAAATTTAATTATCAATTCTCAAGAACCTTACTTGATGACGTTAAGATCAGTGGACATATTCTTGCAGCAATCGAAGTAACAAGTTATGTTCTTGCATCACCGTGACTTTATGACGACTTCCGTCGGTTTAATGATCTAGACGTAACAGTGGATTCCGTCCCCGCCTGCATTTATCCATGTGCGTCACGTCCGAGCTACAAGTCCGAACATTTCACTCAATTGGCTCTCCCTCACGTCCGGGATAAGCCTTTACCTATTGTCCTTGAATCGAATTGGGCACGTTAAAATACTCTAGGAAATCGTATGGTTGATTAAAAACCAGGACCGCTTACCACAGCGTTGTTATTTCAATGTCCACCAGGAAAATTATTATTTCGTGAGTTGTAAAAGGAAACATGCTTCCACACATTGATCAGTCCAGTGATAATGGCGCCTCCAAACCTACCCATTGAGCATACAACATTACAGTGATTACCGTTTAATCTTGGTAGTAAGTTCACGAAAATACGTTTCAGGTTCAAGGACGAGAATTCTGACCATGAATCTGAAGTCTGGAATTTCTATGGCCTTGGCCACATGACTGTTTTTTTTCAACACGAACAATGTTTCATTGACTCCTATAAGATAGATAAGGATGCGGTATTTGCTTGAAAATTATTTCTAGCCAAAAATAAAACAAAATTAAAATTTAAGTTCATTCCTCACTCTGCAGTAATGTGAATGATTCGCATTCTTAATTGACATTAAAATCATAGCTGATGTAAGAATCGATGATATGAAGGTCTAATGTAATGAAAATCTCATAGTAATTTATCACGGAGTACTAATTGAATTCACCACACGTTCCCGAATACATTTTATACAAGTATCATCAGTATACATTACATTATTATTATACTTATTATTATTATCATCATCATCATCATCATCATCATCGTATCTGCCATTCCAGAACACGCGATTCACGTGTGTAACTACGGGGATCAGTTTTCAACTATTTTCCGCGGTAAGACATGGTTGTTACGCCTTGATTTGTGAATTATGAAGTGATAGGATGATGATGAGTGGTGAAGGGACAATCACAAAGACGACCATGCCTACGTAGGACTCGAACCTTCAGCCTCCTGGCGGTTGCGGCAGCCGCCGTCTGCACCATGGAGCCGGCAATATACATAGAAATAATAATAATAATAATAATAATAATAATAATAATAATAATAATAATTATTATTATTATTATTATTATTATTATTATTATTATTATTATTATTACCTAATAAGCTTTTCAAGGAGATTCACTACCTCCTCTGCCGTGTTGCATTAGTTTGATACTACAATCTAGTCAACTGTCGCAACTGACTTGAGTTGCAAGCTACATGGTGCTGAAAGACTTGGACGATCTTGAACGATCTGCTATATTGCTATGTCTATGAAGTTTGGTCTTGACAAATATGTAAAAGACCAGAGTTGCAAGAGGGAAAACGATAACAACAGAGAGTATATTGATTGTTAAAAAAACATAAATAACTTAACCTCTTATTGTCCACCTAAGTTTCGAAAAATTAAGAAATATTTATTGTTGCAAACTTTTTGATGTCCCTCGGTGTCCTATCAGTACTGTTTTCTTCCTCTTATAGGAGGTGGTCGTGTTGTTTTACACACCCTTGCATGGTTGTTTTGCCTTTTAGTTGGTTTCCAACACAAAGTGATAGTTAAATTCATTTTGAAATGTTGATGTATCTGATTCTAAGTAGCTTTAGCTCCGTTATTTTTTGATATTACAGTAAACCCTTGTTAGCACGAACTCTCTTATCACGAATTTTTCCGCAACACGAACAAAACTTTGGTCCCGGCAAGGGACTACGGGAATAAGGACATTTCTAATTCTTGGATAACAATTTTGCACGATTGGAATTTCTTGTTAATGTGGGTATACTGTAATTTCAGTTTGACGTTTTTTACTTTCTCTTTACAAAATCCACTCAGTAAAATCTGTTTAACATGTACCAACTTATAGCCGGCGTCAGAGATGTTGTAAAAGAACTTGAATAAAATATTCTTGGTATTTAATGTATGTATTTGGAATTCAGCGGTGTTCCAGGCCTGAGCCCTGTTTTCTTTTTCTCCACGCCTGGAGGGAAGGGAGACATGTGGCGAGCGTGACATATTCTCACCAACGTACCTAGCTTATTTGGCCAGCGGAAGCTTGCTTTCGTCACCTATCAGTAGAAACTGAGACTATTAGTATTAAAAAGCTAAGTATTTTTTGCCTCGGCCGGGAATTGAATTCGGGACCACCTCACAGAGAGCTAACACTGTCCAAAATCCACCCGAGCGGCGATGTTTAATGTAAATATTGTAAACTATTGTTTTTAATGGTGTAAGTTAGTATATGAAATATTTTTAAGTTGTTTTTGTTTTTGGATACTTCTTGATTTTTTTAAAACATATTTTTTTTGTTATTTTCACGAATCTTTTGATTCTATGTAGTTTTGTTTTCTTTCCTTTCTTAATTACCTTTTTAATTGTAGTACTCTTGAGGTCTGAAATTCAGCAGATAATTCTAACCCATTTTTGTTAACCAAATTTTATCTTGCTGGATCTTATATTCATATATCACATATACTCAGTATTACAACTTTTCCCATGTGAAATGAATGCGTCATGTATTTATGTATTGTGACACAGTAATGCTATTATGCGACGACAAAAAGGAAACGAGCTTGGTGGGAAGTGAGAAATATATAAATCTATGTTGAATACCATGAATAATAATCTCTTACACTTATTCGAATAAAGATTGTTTGAAACACATACTCAACATCAACATAATGCCACCAAATACGATCTCTCAAGATTCAGATCCATTCAAGGAATACTATCAAATCATTTTACTATGGGATTGATGAACAAATATGGGCGAACCGTGGTGTTGTGGTTAGACCCCAATTTATTACTTCATTCCTGTTAGGATGAGTGGTCGACAATTACATAATGGCAGTTTGCACTTCTTTTCTGAAAACAAGTCTTTTGTTTACAACTAGGTACACTAGCATATCTACATTTATTGCTTCAGGGAATATTGTAGATATCAGTTAAGAAAGGATTCTCTATTTTTACTAAAACGATGCTTTCAATGCTTTAAAGTACACCTGCTTCCCGGTATATTGCGCTATGTTTCGTCATACAAGCTTTGATTTCATTAACGCAAACTCAGAGCCCACACACACACTTACGACAACAAGAGCTACTTTCGTTCATGAGAGGAAAATCATCTTCAAATAATAACAAGAAATCTGGAGGAAAACTTGCTTAAGAGAAAGATGGTTCATTCTTTAAACACTAGCTGTATATTTAAGGAGCGCTCTTTGTATTGACTATGTATCCACATATTGTTCCAAGAAGCATTCAACAAAAACTCTTTTCATTCAAGAAAAAGATTCATTCTTTCTATGAATGCAATAATTAATAAACTAGAATACTAAATACTTTAACCTTGTTGTATTTGCACATACGAGAGCTACTTTTCAAGGTCCGATCGGTCGCGAAATGCAAACCACAGAGAAAATCCGATGACGCTGTGCACAGATGTGTTTCACCGTGTCTCTAGAATGGCCATTGATCGCGTCACGTTGCAGTTTTGAGTTCTGAGCGCACAGTGAACACGTAAACATGCCTAGATAAATAGTGTCCCACCAATTCTTTCGTGTGTGCTGTCACTAGATTTCTACATACTGAGGGATACAATGCAGGCGAAATTCATTGACGAATGAATAATGTGTGTGGTAAATCTTTCACGAGTGATAGCGAAGTGCGGGAACTTTGTAAAACAGTTCAAGCATCATCGATGTGGGCATGAGGGAAAACCCATTTCCGCTTTTGAGTGTCTTATGTCTATGCTGGGTGCCAAAAATGAAAACAGTACATCATTGCTACACAGGATTTTCTTCTCCAGAAAGCTGCTAGTCATATTCCAGGGGTTTCCGTGTTCTCTCTCCATGAGCAGACACCGACCCTAAAGCCGCCCTATGAAACTAGTACTCGGATGGCTAACTTGAGCGATCTTGAGAGATTTGCTGTAAATGCGGTACAGAGGGAAGCACTACTGGCCAACAAGAAGTGCCTTGGTATTGAGGAGGAAGTGCAGCCAGAAAGGAAACATAGGAAACGGTTCAAAGGGCCCAACCCTCTTTCCTACAAGAAGAAAAAGAAGAATCAGCAACCGCATCCACAACCCATCTCTTCCGGCAGCATGCCAAACAATGTTGAGCCCGAGCTCAATCCCAAATGCATGCGCAAGCGAACTAAAATACCGCAGCACATCAAGGAACTCTTCAGAGAAATGTTGAATAACAAAGATAAATAAATTAAAAAATGCTCTCGTAGCTCAGTGGCGAAATCGCTTGTCTTTCACCACTGAGTTTCCGGGTTCCATTCCCGTAGAATCCCCATAGAACCTTGTGTGAAATTTGTTACGACAAATCGACTTTGCATGCTTCGCAGGGCTAGTCCAACCCCTGTCCTAAACCTTACACCTCTTCTTATTCCTTTCGAATTCTGGCCGATATGTGGATGACGCATGGCGCGTGCGAGACGTGACCGCCAAGACGCTACCTATCGGCGATTCCTTCACTTGACTGCGACTAACGTGACTTGACTACCCTGCGGTTCCTAGAGGGTGCTGGGTGATTAATAACGGAGGATTAGACTACTCCAATTAAAAATTACCGGAGGATTACTCCACGATGCGTTCAACGCTTCTTAAGGAGTTAGGAGACGAATTAAAAAACGAAAACTTCGAAGTAGGCGGTACAGCCTCATGATGCAGAGGTTTGACACTCGCTTCCTTTCCTCACCGCCTGACCGGAAGACTTGTTGTAGGCCTGTTCTCTTCGCATTCAGGACTGACGACTGCGACGTGACGCGATCGATGGGCATTCTAGAGACACGGCGCAACACATAAACGCCCAGCGCCATCGGATTTGCACTGTGGTTTTAATTTTGCGAGCGATCGGACATTGAAAAAAATAGCCCTTGTAAAATTCTTTCTTCTGACATGAATTCTATTTAAGTTAGGAAACGCATGTCTGATAGAAATTTTAGTTTCAAGGTTACTATCAAATGTGGTAGTGATTATATTTTATTCAAAACTGTAATTACTCACTAGATATCAGGTGAGATGGTATCGGTTGAAGGTCAGTATATAGGCCAACCGTAAAGCAAACATCTTTATTATAAAAGCAAATGATGATAGTAATGAATGGCTTGTAATTCTCTCGCTATCAGTTAATGTTGATATCACGGTTTTGGTGAAAGTGTAGCGTTACCTTGTTACTATACTACTTGTCTTGTACATAGTTATGAAGCGCTTGTTGCAGGAACATGATTAAACACACCAGCTGAGAGTGCATACTGTGTCATCTGCTAACAAGTCGTTTGCTGTAAGTGGTGTGTCTTATCTTGTTACTACACCCAAGCCTTTCACATAAATTCTTTAGAAATATACATTTTATGAATTGATAAATTATTATTGTGTGATTACATCGCGTTATTAATCACTTCCTTTGCCCAAGTACCACTTTATTTCCGCCGAGGTTGAAGCCACACATTAGTCCTAAACGGAATCGCTGAATTGCTATAGCAACATTTTATTAAACAAAGGTATTTACGTAAATACATAGGTATTATTTGAAATATCAGTATTTTCTTTCTTTCGTAATGTTGCACTCCCGCACTCAACAATAATCAGAAAATTTTCCAGCATTTTTTTCGCTATTATGTGAAAGGGGAAAGAAGAGCATGTAGTATATGAAATCAGTTCCTTGAACTCGTATTGTCCTTTGCAGCAAAACTGCTTATCGAAAAATGAAATTTTGAGATATGCACGATTACTCTTGATCCTTCATTGTGAACATTAGCAGCGATGGTGTAACGGTTAGCGTACTGGGCTGTTGTACCCAAGTTGGCGTATTCAAACCCGATCAAAGCCGTGGATTTGTAAGGGCAAAAAAATCCTTCGTACGCCTTCCTTCGGAGGGGAAGTAAAGCCGGCTGTCCCATGTTCGTAGATTTACTTGTATGTGAAAGATCCTCAAGCCTAAATGACGCCTCTGAGCTAAATTCAAATCGCCTGTTTCTCGCCCAAGAAATGCCTTCTTTCTCTGCTGGATGAAAGGAGCGTAGCGAAATTTGCGTGGTCAGACGGAAGAGCGGGCCTAATGGACCGAGTCTCGCCACGTAAAATAAGGCAAATTCAATTCAATTCAACATTTGAACGGGCAGTGACATTTGAAGGACTCGTGAGAGCACTCATGACACATTCATGTAGTTTTGAGATACAGCGTGTTTAATGCTTGCCCAACACAAGAAAATCAATTAATGGCCAATTGGAAAATCTTAAAATTAGGTCTATCACTAAATTAAGTTCTTTTTTCGCGGACCCATTCACTTCTATAGAGTTTTAGTAAATTTTTCAATGTCACTTTACGCTTCAATTCGGTTGATATCCACCAATGTAGTACTCATAGAAAATATTGCACAAATTTTGTATTCTCAGTATTACGTCGTGCCCAGGAATCACCTTTTCATACAGGGAAGATTGATTGAGTTGATCTTTTAGAACTACTTGTTGCCTTCCACAAAAAAACTGAGTCCTTTGAGGGTAAAAATTAGGTATTCATTTATTTCAGCATTCATCTATTCTTGAAGTGCCATATTAATCGTATCTATTTTGTATTTAAATAGGTGATAGTGTTTCAATGTGTGAAAAGTTGAGTATAAAATGAATATTTAAAAGGGATGACAGAAAAAGCGATGGGGAGGTAAAGATTATAGTGGACAAACTAAAAGTTCAGTGTACAATGAGCAGCAGAAGAAGACTTGTAGATTGGGGAGAAAATAAACAGGGTATATTTAAGGGTCATATTCATGAATAAAATTTAGGCTTTGTCTTAGATTTTGAAGCTATAAGTAGCTATTTCCATTTCATGGTCATTACGTTGAGGATAGTTAACTGAGAATACGACTTAATTTTCTAGTTACCGATTTTCCGTACTTAGAGTTAAGAAAGTAAACTTTGAGATCAAAAGATTTCCAGAATGGCTGATATTATCGATATACCAGTTCATTTTGAAGAGGTTATTGAATATATCGAGGAAGTTCTTGACTACTCTATATCTAATCCTCGGCGTATTATCCGTGATACACAAAATCCTGTTAAATTTTGGCTGGAAAGCAAGTTCAAGGAACGCTTCTGGTTTGAGAAACGCACGGTGTTAAATATCGTCAATAAATTTATAAATAGCCTGCTAAGGTTCAGTTGAAGATGACAACCTATTCCTCCCATAAAACAATTTTTAATTTCGCTGAGATATTATACAACAGGTAAAATATCAATTTTACAAAACTCATTAACATTTTGTCAATTCATTGTTAGGTTATGTTCAATTGCTGATTCATATTAACTACTCGTTTTATTTTGTCAATGGCAATAACTAATTCTGTTGTTGGGTTTTGAGGTATTTTCGAATTCATTCTGGTAATTTTCGAGGAGTTAGTCAACCGTATGCAGAATAATCAATAACGTAAGTATTATGATTTTAATAAATATTCTTTCTCTATTATGTGTCTGTGCTGTTAAAAATGCTAAAACATTTTAACAAAGTTTCATTTTAAGTGAGCAGATATTTCACATTTTTTCAATAAATGCAGAGTTTTCTCCCAAAGTTCAAACACTGCAGTAAGAAGAGAAAATCGAAAAACAATTAAACTATATTGACACATCAGATGCTAACATTTTGACTTTTTTATTGAATTAACGGATCATTCCAAGTGAAATCATCCACACACACAACCTGGAGATATATGTTCCAATTATTTTTTTACATTATTTTGGGAAAGAGTATTGATTGAGTTATTGAGTCTTGAATTGAGAAAAGTCCCATATTTATATTTACCTATTTATCAGAAATTTTTAGATAGGGAAATAGAAAATAACATCAAAATATGACTTGCTTTTAACTAATATTACAATAATTTACAAAAAATGGAGGAAAGGGTTGAAAATCCAGCTTTCTTGAAGATATTGGACACGAAATGAATTGAATAAGTACAAATCATTGCCATATTTAAATAAAATGGATTTATAAAAGTATTATAAATAATTACACTGCAGGTTTATCCCAAACAATAGGATAAACTGCTGCACTCACAAATTCACACGTACTTCTGCCTGCTTTCTGCTCACGATACAATACGAAAAACAATGAAATGTTAGCAGATACAACTACCAACAGTGAAATTTTATTTTCAATTGTAACTTATCTAAATTTACTTCCACCAGAGCTAACTTTGTGGAATATTTGTCTATGAAACCGTTTTGGTTGAAAGTCAACCTCAGTTCTCGAAGTAAACTTACGTAAGCTTCACTGTAAGTCATGTTCATGAATATGACACTAAGAGACCAAAGTTCAGTAAGATAAGTATTGAAACGAGGATTAGAGGACCTAGTAAAGGCACATTCTTCCTCGCATTGAGCGTAAGGGCTATGCAATATTCAGATAATACGTGAACTTGCAACAGTGTTTCCAATCAGAAAAAAACATTTTCTTCGCGATGGTATTGCAACGCAGGTCTATTCGCTTGTAAATTCTAAGGAGTTAACCCTGAGGAATCACCAGTCTGACAGTTGAACTCTACCTACCCCACGCTTAAAAATATATGAACATTCCCGTGTACGAGTTCTCTTTGTGACTCCGAGGTGAACGGACGTGTTTGTTTCCATCCCGCGAGTGTCGAAACGTAAACAGTGCTAAAACAGTTTTTATAGCTTAGTTATCGAAAAATATATTCTAGTATCTGA
>BOPP01000088.1:4591078-4619311 GCA_017312745.1 Gryllus bimaculatus
CACACCAAAGGCTGTGGGTGGAACCAAACACACACAGAAAGAGAATATGGTATAAAGATTTGTTAAGAGAAATTACTGGTTGGGGTTGCTATTCTGTGATTTTTTTCCTTTGATAGGGACAAAGTTTGCGGAAAGTTCTATTTTTTGATGGAATGATCATTATGGATTTTTTTGATTGCCAATATTTTTTTGTGGTATACAGGGAATGCCTCTTCGTTTTAGACACGCTCTCGCGCACTATATGATACATCGCTTTATATGTTGGACGGTGTCTTCTCTCGGTCAATCGTCGCTTCATTGGGGTCATGCATGCTATCTCATTTGCTTTATCATCAAATCTCAATGCCGTGGTCCCGCTTCTTCCGCCTAACTCGCATGTGAACCACAAGCGCTTTTGTTTTTCGTGCTAATACCCACTTTTAGCGAGGCGCAACTCATACACTGGTCAAGCAGTTTTTACATTGCAATACTCATTTTTCTTCTTTCCTATTGCGAAATGGTTCGGGAATCGAAACTATAACCAGTTGTTAAGACGAATTTATTTCATCAATACCGTTTATATGTTGTTGGCTTGTTCTAGGCTCAACAGAAAATATGGATAATGGTGCCTTTTATAGTAATCGAATGTGTATAGCATTATAAATTGACAACTTTTGTGACCATTTATAGATTTTCCACTAATTTCTTTTCTTGTAGACACTGTGCAACATTCTGTTGACGGATGAATATATTTCAATTACTACTTACTGAATGCATCCGATCTTCTTTCATCTGTATATGTGGAAGGGAATCATAACTCATTACACCTTTTTGTTTTGTATCAGGGGCAGAGCTTGGTTGACGATCGGTGCGTACACACATGGCAATCGGAATGTGTCCAGGCATTGATTTTACACATTGCTGATTATTAATAAGCAAGTTCTTGTAGAGTGTAGATCTTCTATTTTTAAAGAAACTTCTTGGGGTTAATTATTGTTACTTCCTGATTTCCAGGGTATATCTTCTACTCTGGAATTGCACTTTTATTAGGCGAGGTTTATGTTGCGTTATTATGATCTTGTTTGTTGTGATGGTTTTAACTCTCAAACATTTTGCTGTCTACTTCAGCAGTTTCAAATATGTTTCGTAGTCTAAGAACATTGAAAGAAGAATTGATCTTCCCTCGCGCGATCGTCTGTCCTGATCATCAATATTTTACCGTTTTGTATTTCTATATTCGTAACTTTTTTGCCGGGAAAGAGGTATAGTTTCACTTATCTTATTAGAATTAGTGACACCACGGTAGATTCGCAGTATTAATTGAGATGTCCACTTAGATATCTATATTTGATAAGAAGATCTTGAGCTTAGCAGGTCGTTGATGGCTCCAACTTGGCTGGCATGCGTTGTAAATGCTGGTTTTGCGATATATGTTTTGTTCAAGTAGTTTGTATTTGCGCTGATGCTAGAAGCGTTTCGTAAATTATGTTTTGCTGTTCGATTAACTGCTTTGGCATGGAACATTATTGCTGTTGATTATGCAGAAGCTTCATTATATTGATCATGTTGCCGACGGTCACTATGGCTTACGGCTAATCGGCAACTCGCCGAGGGGCCAATCACTTAAGTAAATCTGTTACTCCGACATTATTTTACTTTAGTACAGCACCAACTATCTGGGGGGCATTGAAAATTACTTGCAATTTATGGCGAGCGAGCCCACACTCCCTCGGTGCTCTCACCCACCAAACGGCACAAGGTCCGCCGACGAAAAAGGCCACGGACTCGTGCGAAGATCCGGTTTCGGGGCCGGAGATGAACGAGGGAGCCTCCCGAGTCTCTCGGGCGTCGAAGTGCGGCCTCGCAAAGGAGGCGCCCTCATCGTGACTCCTCGGCCCTACGCGCCCCGCCCCCGCACAGCGCCCAAGGCCACACCGCTGGCGCACAGTGGGCCGCACATGCCAAGGGGGAGATAGTTGAGGATTTGGTATTCAGTCCGGGAGAAGGAGACCCGTGATGGAGCAGCCAGACTGTTCGCTTTCTGTAATTGAGATGGGCTTCGATCCCTATTCGATCCCCATTCAATCTTTCATCGATCCCCATTCGAACCCACTTTGAACCCCATTCGATTTCTATTCGAACCCCATACGAACTGCACTCGATCCCCATAGAAACCCTACTCAACCCCATTCAACCATAATCGATCTCCATTCAATTGAGATGTTAAAAACAATGGTGATGAAATGTCTACATTTTTTCAACATTGAGATATTTACAGAATTATAAAGTACTGAATTGTTTATATAAATGAATTTCATCTTTTTCTAACTACAACAAAACAATGAAATATCATTGGTGTGAACTTGACTGGACAAAATTGAACCTGTATCAAAACAAGCACATACCTGTAAATAGAGAAGCAAGCATAATTCAAAATCATCCAGTTACTCCCACTAGTAAACAAATATGGAAAAATATCACAACACAATGAAATAATAATTAAATGATACATTTACCCACTTTTACTGTATGCATGCCAAAATCTACATAAATGCTACTAAGACAGCAAAAAAGTAAATACTAAATGTAGTTTTTTATGCATCAATGGGGTTCTAAGGGTTCTAATGATCGAGCGGTGACAAAAGACACGAGGGCCTTGGCACAGATAACGTCCATGGTACATACATGCTTTTTTTACGTAATTTTAATGAATCAGATTGACTTACTTTCTAATTAACTATTTGTTAACTTTTCATTTGTACCTTTCTACTGTTTTCATATTTCCCTCGTAGCTACGATCCTCACGATCCAGATAAATTACGCAGTGTATATCGAACTCCGTATCGTAGGCAATAACGTATCAGTGAAAAAGAAATATATTTTAAGGATATCACTATAGCAATATCGTTTACATTCAACAATCAACTTGAGAAAAACTAATATACAACGTTAAAACAATATTTAAAGCATTTATCCAACGATTTTTTTAATACCTTGCGTTTATTAGCATTCAGACAATACAGATTTCAAATTTCTCGAATTTCTGCAAGAATTAAAAATAAGTTTCCAGCACAATTCTTCTGTCTACAAATGTGCAAGCCTCTAACAGTTGAAACTCTCCTGAGTATATCCCTAGAGTTTTCTTTCTAAAATGTTTAGACTTTTTAAAATGTCCAGTATCTTCTGTGTACCTTTAAGCATATACGAAATACTTATTATTTTGTACACTAAAATATGTAAAACCCTCAAAAGGAGAAAATACGAAACTAAATGTATAGACAATTTGTCTTCCGTGTGTGTTATTAAATGTCAAGTTAAAGCATTTACCTTGAAATCTGTCGTTAAAAATATCCATTCACAACATATTGAACCAAGTATGGTATTTGAACGGAGATTGTTTTCCTTCCAATTAAAAAAAAATCATAAATTTAATATTACCGTTCCACAAAAAAACAGGAAATGCGAGGCCGGCTCGGGCCGGAAAATTAATTTTGTCCGTACGAATTTGGCGGTTCGGAAGCGGGCCCTGCGTGTCGCGGCGTGGCGTGGGGGTTCGGCTACAGTCAAGGGAGCGGCTCCCCCGTCTCAAGCAGCCGCGTGTTCTCTATCGCAGCCGCTTCATCGCCGCATTTGAAGCAGAAACATTCGGCTCGGCGATTGGCCAGGTAAATCTAGCACCACGCACAGGGTATACACCTATAAATAAGAAATAAATTCAGTTCCATTAATATAAATATTGTTATTAATTACTTTTATATTATTTGCATTAAATATTCTGCCCGTCTGGATATTTATAATGGGGTTTGAGATCTACCGCAGCTGCACAGAGGATGCCGGCTTACGAACTCTACGTCCCATCCTGCCCAAAGGTCGGTGGTGAGCCACGTCCTCACTGCCTCCACCTTGAAGCTAACGACGTGAGTTCCGCCGAGAGGCTGAGGATCTGGTGGATGTCTCCGCCTCCACCTAGAGCCTCAGGTCTTGCGACCGTCTAGCCCTGTGGGGAAATTCAATCTTCAACAGACCTTTCCCCGTTTGTTAGAGTACTGATCCACCATTTGCCTAGTATTTATCGGAAATAACGAAAAATTTGGTCGCTAGAATTCTTAGGTCAGCGACTGAATTGTCATTGCTATACAGCTAGAATCAGAAATCCGCTCCCGTCGGTCTGAGACATTGCGCCAACAAGTTGTTGCACTGAGCCATCTCAACAGGAACTAATATACGAATTGGTAAAGGTACGTTTTTTATAATCATATCCTGGTTTGCTACTAGGATTGACGATGACATAAGTATTTATGGATTAATACGTCTCACAGTTTCCACACATGGTAAATTAAATAATTTTGTATGCATGTGAGAGGACTGTGATGCAAGAGGTGTGGAAAATGCCACCCAATCCTCATTCTAATATTATTTTCTGAAGTAAGCATATCCTAATATTATTTTAATACTTCAGTTAAATTATGTAATTCATATTTCGATATTTCTGGTTGACAATGTACTATACTTAAATGGAGGTTGCTATGAACTTATAAAAGACATTAACTCTACATCCAAAAAATAGATTCTGAATCTTATGGGTTGGATGATTTTTGTAAACTTTTCTACCTTAAAAAATAAATTTGAGGGTTGGTAGCTTTTTGCATTAGCGAGTTTAATTGAAATGTGTAGCTTAGTAATTAGATTAGACACACAGAAGTCGCATATATAGTTCATTACCAATATTACATTACAATATGTTAAACTGGGATAGGCATTTACACATGGTATTATTATTATTATTATTATTATTATTATTACTATTACTATTACTATTACTATTACTATTACTATTATTATTATTATTATTATTATTATTATTATTATTCCATTTTCTCACAAATTATTGGTCTTACACAGTTACCACACAGATTCAACATCTAAGCATGGTAACTGATTTATTTTACTTTTTCAACATTCTATAATTAATATAATACAATACAAAATATCAAAAAAATTACAATATAATAGATAAATTTAAAAGCTTCAGAATCCCATATGAACTTTCTCACCAGTGAGCGTGTACTGATGACTGATTTTTGAAGAGCGGTGATAATACTCTTGCCAATACCTAGGTAGTCTAACGATCTGCTATGTAGTTTTTGTACGACTCCGGTTGCTGATATGACAATTTTAGAAGTTTTAACGTCTGCAATGTGCTACTGTTCTCTCACTGCATATGCTTGCTCTCGGTATTTATCGATATTTGCTTGATGTATTGTCATCATGTTGCTCGTATTGATAAAGGCAAAATCGATAAACCAAACTTTCCTGGCAAGTTTATCCAAGAGCGTAACGTGGGGTCTATTGTGCTAGATTGTTCTATCTGATCGAATACTGCGGTCCTATTACAACATATGGGACTCACTTTCAAGAACTGTTTCTGGATTTCGACAGTTTCTGGGTCTTTTCATTTCCTGTAGGCTACGATTATTATTATTATTATTATTATTATTATTATTATTATTGGCGTATAGGCTATTACTGACCACGCTACACGATTAACGTGTGTAATTCTTCCAGGATCAGCTTTACAGCTGTATTCTTGGAATACAACAAGGTTGTTACGCCTAAAAGTGTGAATTATGAGATGAAAGGATGATGATGATAGGTGAAGAGACAATCACAAATATGACCATCTCTACGCAGGACTCGAACCTGCAGCCTCCTCGGCACAGACGACGGCTGCCGCAACCGTCTGCGCCACAGGGCCGACATTATTATTATTATTATTATTATTATTATTATTATTATTATTATTATTATTATTATTGCTGAGATACCAAATAGTCAAGGGGAAATGCGACGTAAATTTCATTAGACAGTGAACCATTTTAGAACATTGGAACACGCGTATGAAAATATATGAGTAATATTCATAAGTTGCTCGTGGGTAGCTCTTGGTCAGAGGGCTCGCTTTTTCCCTACGCGGCCTCGGGTTCGATTCCCGGTAGAGCCCAGGCTATAGCGTTGGCCCAGTGCGTTTTCCTTGCAATGTTCCAGTATCTATTGCCGTGTGACGATGAGAACATTTACTTCTCACGTTGAGAATACGGCGTGGGGATGTCTAAATCCCAACCACACGTACCCCGTTAACCCTACGGCTGCGAGGCAGGGGCGTCGTCGGTAGGCCTCAGTCCGTTCACAGGCTGTCGCTCCAAGTACATATATACATACACTATTTATAAATAGGACATTCAATGGCCATGTTTGTGGAGCCGAAAATCAAACGTAAATATTACATCGCAAATATAAAGACTCATGTGTATTCGAGACTGAATGTGACATTGAACGTTTGACGTTGAATGCTTATCCTAACGATCGAACCCAGTCATGATTTGGGACATATTTGATTTTACAATGTACATTTTAATTAGGTTGCATCAGATGAAGTAATCCAGAAGGAATATACGACCAATTGTGACTTGTTTTAGTACCAGTAATTGATTAGAAAAAGTTGAAGAAACGACTGAAAACGGAAGTGACATTTTGTAAGAACTACAATTTTGTCAAAAAGTATTCAGACGCAAAAGGCGGTGGACGTAAGCGGACATGAATGAAGATTGGGGTAGATAACATAGGATTCGTTTTGATGAGAGATAGAAAAATTCAGTGGGAACTTCATTTTATTTTATGTCAAGAAACGATTTCGATTGATACACGGATAAAAAAAATTGAAGTAAAAACATCCAACTGAGACATCCACGGATTTATTTTTGTGTAAGTAGTTTGCGTTATTTTTAATTTTATTAGATTCAGGAACTTAGATTTTCACGTTACATTTTTTCATTAATTTTGTTTTTAAATGGTAGAACGCCCGAAATTTCTGAATTTAACTACATTCAGAAGAATGATATGAAACGGCAAGACTTGAAGCAATACAGGTGTAATTCGGTGTAAAAACCGGTATCGTATGAATTGCCTTGAATCAATGTAAGTAATTGGCGCGACTGCTAGTATTATACGAAATTATTCAAGCAAATGTTAAGTGGTAAAATGGAGACCTACTTATGCATTATTTGTATACGTTGGATAGAAAGAAACTATCTGTTGAATTACATTGCGAGGTGGAGAGTTAGTTTGCATCATCTGCCTGGATCTACGACCAGAGTCGAACTGTCTGTTTAGTCTGTTTGAACATCTACGAAAACCTCTTGAGGGGTTCACACATCCGAAAATAAAGGTTTCCGAAAAAAATAATAATTCTGGTTAGAAGTGTCCATGAAACTATTGATAGACAAAGTGATTGCATAATCTTCACATGGTATTGGTTGTTTCCGTAACAATATTCCTTCAGGACATGTAGTAATTTTGTGCAGTGCTGTCAATAACCCCAGTTGGTTTTGGTTCACACTTTGTGTACAATCACGCTGCTTTCCTATTTGCTGAAAGTCAAATAAGGGCTTTAAAATCAATTACATTTCTTCATTAGCACGCCAAAAAGAAGTATTATGTAAAGAGAAGCAAATCATATTCGCGTGTCAAAGTCAATATTGATATATGGACTTTAAAAATAAAGTTCTCAGGATCGCAAGAAAACACAGAATTTATCTCGAAAAACATGGACCTTGTCGTTTTTGCGAAGAGTAGAAATATGTTATTATAATTCATACGCAAACGTCAACATTTTCTGTTGAGGCATGTTCTCTTGTAGGCAAAAAACATACACTAGAAAATTCATTCTCTGTGTCTCACACTTTCCGTCTTCTCTCTCTTTCTTCTCTCTCTAAATTACATTCATTTGAAAGGCATAGAACTGAAATGATAATGTTACACAAGCATATTCTTGTCAGAAATTATATATTCCATCTGAATTCTTTAAGCGCCCTTGAAATTGTTTGTGAAATTAGAAATGGAATAAACTCTCAAACTTAAAAGTTAAGTGTCAAACAAAATAAGACGGAAAATAAAGATAAGGTACTGGTGAACGAAAGGAGTGAATAGTATAAAATCGATAATCTTATCAGTATTTGGTTATAATACTAATGATAAATATGGTTGTTAATTTATAAATTGACTAAAAAAATTAGTACGAGCTTTTTTTCTGAAAAATTAATAGGTGCATGAGTTAGGCGTCTTTCGAATCGACATTAATTAACCGAAAAACACTTTTATGAATACAGTACCAGTAATATTCGTGTAATGGTATGCTTTTGACACGCGTAGATTGCCGATTTTACAAGATGTGATAATACGAGTGGGTTGGAAATTTGCCAAGTTGCATGTTCTTATCTAAGTTGGGAAACAAATTCGCAGGGTCCCAGAGTACTGCAAATATTCCGGTCCAATGATCCTCGCTTCAGGACAGCCAACACGCTTGATCGAACTACGATAAAAACGAACGGTAAAAAGATATAGATCGTAAATGGCAGCGCTGACTCAGAACTGAAATAAGTCGCTCGATGCGACTGTCACGCGATGTGAACGGCGATTCTTCCAATCGAGATCCGGGCGTGGGATTACTCAAGGTCGTTCTTCTCACTTCGTGCACTTCTCAATGAATAATTCACGTGATTCAGGAAAACTGGATCGTGAGGTTTTTAAAATCCGTACTTCAATTACTGGAAGCACTTTCCAGATAGTAGATAATTACGGGTGTGAATTAATAGGGCCGCACCGCCACCAGTAAGGACAACAAAGTGCTAATGTTAGGCGATTTTGGTTTATACAACGAGATCCGCCTCCATGCACCAATATATATATATATATTACATGTTGGGTTAAATAATACAGGAATAAGCCAAGATTTCCAAGGATTACTATTACCATGTTAAGGAAAATTTGAAAACTACTTGATTATTTAATATTTTAATGTAATTTTTCAAAACGAAATTTTATTTTTATTCATTAGCGACTCAATTTATTTATAGCGTCTCTAGAGATTAAATTTATTCAAATTAACAAGTATTGTACGAGTAACATTCTGATGTGAAGTTATTGACTATAAACGCATCAGAAAAGCCAGCATTATTTTGTAGAGAAACAAAAGGAGTAACTATCTTCTTTCTTTGAAGAAAATGTTATTTCGTATCTACATATCGGATCATTAACGAATTATTCAGGATAGAAGAATGCCTAGCTTGGACATCTGAAATATTAATTTAAAATGCACTAAGTGTTTTAACCATATATAGACATTTATGAACACATTTGAACATGTAAGTATAAAATATATTTACGGAAAATAAAAACGACTAGTTTAAGAAATTCCTTCAAGATATCCACATTTAATTCATATTATTATTAATTGGAAGAATACATGAAATGATTTCTACTACGAGGAGATTCGGCCGCAAATAATGTTTCCGGTGGAGATTTCCTCTTTTTTTTCTCTTTTTGTTATTTAAGGTCGCATCAACTTCTAGGTTATTAGCAACCATTATTGCTTGTAACGGTATGGTAATTGTGAGGATACCCGAGACGGGTCTCGAACTCGCGATCCTTAGGTCCGAGATCGCTACAGCACTGCTACCTAAGCGATCTCGGACATCGGACCAGCCATTCCGGTGGAGTGTTGCCTTTCTAAAACGACATATTCTCTAGATCGTGAAAATTGGCAGCACAACGGGTCGGATGACTACGCACTGGTTAGTGATAATTCCTGAATTAACATCAGAAGGGTACTCTTAGGATACGATTTTTCATACTATTTTCCAAGATTTCCTGTGTTGAGTGGTGTGCACCAAATAGACACCGAAAACGATCACAATCATAGTCCCTAGGCAGAAGTAGAACTCATCACTGAATAAACTATTCACCGGTGATACTTTCTTGATGTCATTGAAGTCTGGTTTCATGAGACTGAGGTATGGTAGGAACTCTGGCTAATACAGGACGAAAACTTTCTCCACAATTATTGCACGTGGTCTTAGGAGTCATTCAGTCTTAGGAGTCATCAGACGCTACATGAACGTCTTATATGTTCAGGAGTCCTAATGTTATAGGCTGAAATGTGTAGTAAAATCCTACAATTTTGGTATGCATTTGTACTTGACTGGTTTTGGTAACCTGATATAGGGATATATGCAAGTTTCTCTGAAAAACAAAGGCAAATAGACGCAGTACTGATATTGATCGTCCTAACAGGTGCGGATTTTCCCTAATATGATATATTAAACTGAAAAAAAGTCCCAGTATTAGACCCTCTTCAAACTAAGTTAACTGAACGAAACTATGAACTGTATTAATGATGTTCGGTAATGCCCTCGATGTAAACAATATACCTTTACAGTGTAATAAAATCATTGCCTTGTGATCCGAATCCTCCAGTTCCCAACTGTTTAATTACCAAACTGTTACGTAAAATCTTTCATTTCAACACAGCTTTTCTCGGCAATACGCGTAGGATCATTTCATGTGCTGCCCTCTTGTAACAGCTTGGGCAAATATGATCACTTCTTTCGAGTTTTTGCCTGTGGATGTATAGATAGAGAATAAAATGACTTTTTAATATAAATGAATAGATGTATTCAACGGTTTTATTTTAATTTTCCTATACCTGACTTTCATTGAGGAAGATATGACGAAAGCACAAGAAATAATTGTAAACATTCGTTTCGGGATAATGAAGGGGTTCGTGACCTTTAATTATTCGGGTTCGAGCTGAATTTCGAGAAAGAATGACTCCTATATTTACATTTAGTTTTCCTTTGAAAGGGCGTCTGTATCAGTGGCATTCTAGGTCGTTTTTGTCCGTGTAGCTTTAGGAGCCAATTCCCCGCATTCTCTTCATTCCACCAATTTCGTGAAATGGTATTCCAAAGTCACTGACACCCTGACATAGAGCTGCAAAAGCCGGATGGTATTCAGACACACTTAGAGGCTCCTCTACTAACAAGCTCAGTAGATTACGAAAGTAATTGAAATCAGCATAAAGCTACCTGCGTAAAAATAAAAATAAAAGATGTGACACAATTCACGACAAAGTTATGAATAGATAGCAAATTAGAGATTTTGTATTTCATTATGTATAATATGCCATTGTTTTGATTTTGAAAACTGATTTAAAATTTCATCAATAAAAATAAATATTTATGTTCCTACTAAAGTAGGAGCTTTAAACATTTATTTTTAGTAAAACGAATTGTTCGATATAATATCTCCATCAGAAAAAAATTTCTCTGTAACGTAAACAAACAGACCTCTACCCATCATTGTACTATTTCTTGTTTCGGAATCTTCCATTTCAAAATGGATCCGAAATTTCCAATAATGTAAAATAAACATTTTTATTGTAACATTTCTATCCGGTACAGCTTTGAAAATTATTCTGTAATTAGTATTTTCCAGGAATACAAAAATCGTCATCACTAAATTGGATTTTCCGTAAATGTTATAATTTTCTTCTGGATGTTATAAAAATAGCTTATATTCTACAATAAATGGCAAATTATAATATAATCATAACCAAGCTTTGACGTTCTACCAAATATTTTTAACTCTATTACATATCTGCAATATGAAGTATTTACACGTAAAATTTGCGTTTTATATTACCAGATATTCAGCAAATATTCAATGACTTTGTCCATAGTTCCACACAGTCAGAAGTGGCCTATGAAATGTATTCAAAAGGAGGAAACAAAAAGTTCTTGTATATATCAATGGTTTGAGTTCATAAATCGCGTGTCGCTGGTACGATATATCACATTAATGTAGCAAGTCAGGAAGGTCACTCGTTGCGATGCAATAAGTTAGGTTTTTCTCGACTTCGATTATCATTTCAAGGCAGGAGAGGCTGTCTTGAAGAAATAGCAATTTATTATTAAAACGTAATTGACGCGTTCATAACAAAAACCAATTAAGGGGCATCCGAAATCCGAGTTAATGACACAGACATTCCATGTAGATGAATATCGTAACTTTCTTGGGAAAATTGCTCATTTTTATGGGAGATGCTTTCTTTTGCGTTATGCGGTTAAATTTGATACTCTCAGAACGTTGGCGACAATGTTCCGAGCAAAAACCAGGCAAGTGCACGTGGTCATCTGCGACAGTGGCACAATGTTTGTTTGGGGGAGGGGGAGGAACATACAGCATCAAGAGGCTCCGAAGAGATATTGTTTAAAGAGATTCTTTGAAAGTTTTAACAAGTGATCACGTCACGTAATTGCATACAATGACTGTCGTGGAGGTCAAAACTTAAACAAAAACATAGTTAAATTTTCGATGGTCACAGCAAACATTTGCGACTTTGAATCTTTATATCATACATTTCTTGAGCTAGGACACATATATGGAGTGTGACAAAGATTTTGGTTCAATGGAAAAGCATTGGAAAATTATTCAGAATTTGTACGTTCCTTCTCAATAGATGGAAGTGATTAGACTGCAAGAAAATTCACAATTCACGAAATCACTGTTGATGACTGTTGCGGTGAAATCGCTAGCTGCAAAATCAATAAAATCTGCTATTTCAAAAGATGCAGAAAGGAACTCCTCATCTTGGTGGAAAATATGTTACGAATTCCTAAACAACATTTTTAAAGAGACACTAAATGAGGACTTCCCTTTTAGAAATCTTCACCATTTAAATCTTCGAGCTAGTAGACCTGCAGTAAAAACTGTATCCAGAAGGAGAGAAACCATGAGCAAAAAGTATAAAAATCTACAGCACTTTAAAGAACTTATTCCATAAGGTCACCACGCACTTTTTGACATTTCTCATGGGCATGTGCCATGCACAAAACAAAAAGAAAACACCATCTGCTTAAACATAGGCCAATGAAGAATTCGTTGTTGAAGACAAAATGCTTTCAAGTGATAACAATGAATAATATTTTAAAAATAGGTTAAATTGTCACTTACCTGGCTTTTGTTCTGAGCGCCTGAATTGACTTAAGAATAGAGACAATTAATTTCGTTATATTACTGATAGAGTCTTAATTTTATGAAATGTATATTCATCACATATATTTCAATGAAAAAATTAAAAAGATAAAAACATTTTCGTTTTGTAACATTCCTAATGGTGTTTTTACAAAAATAGATTAATCGCGTCATCTTCTTCATTTGATATCATGAATATCACTTATTGTACATCCACATTACTTTACTTTCTTTTAAAAATAGAAAATGAAACATATTATTATTTTCTCAATAAGGTTTGAAATATATTGGTCAAGAGTTTGTACTACTTACTTCTTTTTATTAACCCAAGGGATATATGGTTTCGTGCATTAACACGGGTTGTTTGAAGTCCACTGCTTTAACTTCCGTTCTATTGATTTTAATAAATAAATAAATTGATGTAACTAATAATATACATGTTAAATTCATTTAAACAAAAAATTTTTAATTTAAGGGTATGTATATAAAATAAAAAAAATACTTTCTCGCATCAATATTTGGGAAATCTTATATATTTATATTCCTAATAAAGACCGTTGTAACTTCATAAAATAATAATATATTAAAATACATTTTGCTATCATTTAAATTGTGCCAACATTTCCACAATTATTCTGCATGATCAGTTTTCAAGTGAATAGTCCCGAATATTTTTATAAACAGCCATAGAAGATCTGATAACTCAAATTAAAACATACACTTGTAGTAAAATACATCATGTTTTGATAAAAAAGCACACCATAAATAATGTCAATGATTTCCAGCATCATTCAAAAATTGAAACCTATGAAAATGAACAAACCATTATTAGTGGACTATTGAACCGACTCCCTGATAATACTAGAGTTAAGTATTCTTAATTTTTATTAATTATTTCCGTATTTTTTATTATTTATTAACGTATTTATCTTGATTTGAGAACCAGACGTGCTTTTTGAATGTCGAGTTTGTGAGGAGAGTAGTGCTTATCTGCTAAGAAAACATTTCCAAATATTATTCTAACATTTTTACGATAATTTGTACTGCGGAGAAAGCAACGTTTGTCACGCACGTGAACAGACTTTCGCTGCAACCACGTGTGAATTGACATCGATGCCACCCGCTAAATGTCAGCACACGAACTAAAGGGACAATTCACTGTATTACATTGAGTCCGATAGTTACCGTGCAAATGTGAGTATGTCTACAGTACACAGCTTGTCCAATATACATAACATTTTTTTAAAATGTTCTTACACTTACTTCGTAAGGAGTGAAAGTCGTCCGCCGGAAATGAAATTTAAACAAAACTAGTGATGCTACAACAGCACATATTTTTTGTATTATTGATAATACCTGTTACCTATAACTACAAAATTGAACCGTCTATCTCACTAACATTTCATCCATCACTTGGAAAAACAAGTAAAATACCTCAAAATTAAGCAATAATATTTTGAAAAAAATGAAATGATTTCAGACATTCAATATTGATTGTATTAGGAAAGAAATTTATACCGTCAATATTGAAACTTTAGAACATAGAGTACATTTTTGGAGGGAACTTTTGCTATCTCAGTTGTTTTAACTAAAGTATGACCTATGCCACATTATTAAGCTAGATTTGTAATGTTAAAGCAAACAATTAAAGAAAAAAATTGAGTTTTTTTCAGAAATTACCGTTTTGTTAATATCATGGTTTCACTTTCAATTGTTCAAAATTTATTCGTATTTTGAACATTTGTTCGTGGCATTATTACTGCATTGAAGCGCTTTGAGTAGTAAGGGCGAAACATTGTCCTTTTGTACTTTCTCACCCTTACGAAGGTACATCCTAAGAAGAAAAAATTATGTAATAGTTCGCCGGAAAACGGAAATTTTTTGGCAGAAAAACTCTTTTTGTCAGACGCTGGTAGCAAAAAGTAGATAAAACGTGTTTCTACGTGTAGTAAATTACTTCATATAACCTGTGGTGTAGCCAGAATCCATGTTTTGTGGGTCATTGATACCGAAAAATCGATTGACGGCAAAGCGTGTCTGTCCGTCCATCTTTCCTTTGTCTCTCAGTCTGTCTCATGTTCACTCATGGTGCAGGTCTCATGTTCGCTAAAATCTTGGATTTTTTGAAAATTGCAAAAGCACAATATTTTGGGGGGCCTCTTTCTACAACTACAATATTGAAGATAGAAATTTTTCCTTAATGAAATCTGTTTTTTAAAAAGATATCTTGAAATAAGATCATATTCAATTTTCCGGAAATACGAGAATTTTCGTATAATTTTGAGCGAAATATAGGAAATTTTAATTTTTGTCTCAAAAACTGCACCAATTTTTTTCTTTAAATTATCTTCTCATATGTATCAGGGGACGGTAAAAAAATATGTTGCGTATCCCATTTTGCGTGAACTACTTTTTATGAAAATTGCATGAAGTTAATATTTCAAAGGTAAAAAACTGAAGATAGATATTTTTGACGTAGAGAAACTCTGTTGTACAAAATAAGTTCTTCAAAAAAGGTGATGTACAATTTTTTGAAAAAAACAAAAGAGTTCCTTGTGTGTAATGTTTTATGTAAGCTCCCAATGTACATGATCTACAGAATTTTTAAAAACATATTATACAATTTTTTATAGATTTCAACTTAATGTTAATATATTTATATTGAGATATTAATTGTCAATTAAAATGTAATAATTTATATCTGCATGCTTGTAGTACACCTTGACAAAGTGTACTTATGGTGCAGGAAACTTCAAGGTGTAACAGCAATAAATGATTAGCAGGAAATATAAAATCATGGTGTCTATAAAGATTGATCGAACATGTTCCCGACTTTTATCCAGTGTTCCTTCTATTTCAACTATTATTATTATTATTGCAATTATTATTATTATTATTATTATTATTATTATTATTATTATTATTATTATTATTATTGTTATTACAATTATTATTATTACAATTATTATTATTATTATTACTATTATTTATTATATAATTAATATACTTTTCAATTTGCACACAAATTGCAATGTATGTCGCTGAAATCCAGTCTGGGATTGTTCTTTTAACCTTCTGATTTCCGGACAGAGTTCCAGTATACCCAAAAGGCATACTTATAAAAAATTATAAGGAAAAACGAAAACTGCGTCGTGTTACTTTTTGTATTAATTGGCTGACGTTCATAGAACTAAATGCTTATAGGACGCAAAAATTTAATGTCTTGTCGAAATATTTTTCCCTAATTGATATGTTTGTTTCGATCGTTACTTTCTGCGTTCGCAGCTGCGTTACAGCTGATGTTACTTTCTTGCGTTCGCAGCCATTTATAGGCTAACCATTTGAATTCTTTAGAATTTTCTGAGTGTTAGCTCCAGTCAGTGGCTTATACTATAAGAAAAAATAATTTTGCGTATACCCCACAGGAAAGTTTTGAAATATATTTCTAACCAGCTGAAGTTCCCTGGAATATGTTAATGACTATCTCTTAGCCAGGAAAATGAATAAATATTAAGCATGGTATATTCCAACCAACCTTGCTGTACCCTACCCTGACTCATCGTGGCCAGCTTTTCCTCGTCCCGTCCGATCTCACTCGACTTGATCTCACCAGCTCATCTCCCTCCTCCTCATCTTTTCCTGCCCTACATCGCCCTCACTTGAGCTGTCGTGCCCGCCCTACTTCACCGTAATAATTGTATTTTTATATTATAATTATATTAATATAAATATATGATTGAAAATATATTAACAAGCTGGATGCTCAGTCGTATTGCCCAAACAATGTCTTGACTGGCATAATCGCGTGGCAAACGCTCTTACGCACCATCTTCAATAAAAGAAAACGAGATCTTCAAACGTCACTGGAACCACCTAATAATAACAGAGAAACTAATCCCGAACAACATCCCGTATATTGTACTGATTGTGAAGACTGAAAAGAAAACTTACATCGTTTATATAGCAGCCCCTCTACCAGCCAATCTGAAAAAAATAACATATACCTGCCATTGGCAGATGAAATCAAATCTGTGTAGGGTATGGCAAACGTCATAGTGGTACCAGTTGTTATTGGCGCTATAGGTGAAACCCCAACAAACTGAACAGCATTATTGACATCTTCGAATGGAATTGTGATGTGCACATGCCCGTTCAGATGTCCGTGATTCTGGACACCTGCAGTGTTGTCTGAAGAATACTGAGAGAATAAATGAGAAAGATTTCATACTGAAATCTTATGTCCTTTAGCTAAACAGACCCGGAGTAAGATGTTTGCCTCGATTGGAGTGAAACAAAGAGATGAAAATAATAATAATAATAATAATAATAATAATAATAATAATAATAATAATATTAATTGGAGAATAAAGATTTTATGAATTGGTTGAAAATAAAATCTACTTTGGGTTGCAACCAATTTCCTAAGGAGCAGATCTAGGGACTGTCGGTGTCTCCACAATACTTGGCGCAAAATGTGGGCTGTTCCCAATAAACCAATGACTTGCACTTTGCAGTCTTCGAATGACTTGGGAGTTTAGCCAATACACAAATTTTGCGAAACAAATCTTTGAGTTTCGATAAGTTTTGGGACTAACTGTGCCTCATCCCACATGATATCGATTTCCAAACTCTTGTATTTGTAAACGTTTCTCTGCCTCCTCAGTTTGTTTTGATCGTACGGTACAGAAATATCTACAAGTAGACACTTTTTATCCAAATCTCGGACAAAAATATCCAGCTTGTTTGCAGATATTGTCCGATCAGATTGGATTTGTTGGTCGTGAAATATTGTACACAGTTCACAGACGTCAACGGCTTTGGTGAGTGTTCGTACCGCTTGGAGCTTGTGTTTTTAACTTCGAGTGCGTCACAGATCTGTCAGGAACAACATATCCCATCGCAGGCCTGCACGACTGCTTCTGCGGACATTCTGCACTCGAGTCGGACGCCTGCCAGCGAGAGCGCCGAAAGAGCAAGTAGTGGGGAAGGGAAGCGTTGCGGGTTGGGGAAAAGGCTGACGTTGCACCGTGGGGACGCCGCTTGAAATTGAATGCTTGGGCGCGTAATGCAATGATTCATGCTGCGAAATTATTTGCCCACTTATTTAAATGGATAATGTCCCTTATTTCTAGCTTTAAATGCCATAATTCACTCTTTATGTTCTGGTCGGCCCTCCTATGTATCGATATAGCATCCTTTTTTCAATTTTTTTTGTTATGACCACTTTTAACCTTAATATTTTATTGCAACGTTCTTTTTTAAATAATTTATTTAATTCTAATTAATAAAAATTAACAATTTAATGATTGATTTTTTCACCAGGAATGTTATAATCTTTAAATTAGAACAAAATGAAGAATATTATGTGAGTGTATCTAACGGAAACGTCCGATATGCTGGATATCTTTAAACTTGAATGTAAGGGATATTTATAAAGATTTATGTTTACGCTTGTTTCCCTCAATATGCACCTAAATAAGAAATTTTAAAAAGTAAACGTCTCCGACGATGGCGGGGAATTATGGCTTTTGTTAAATAGAATGTATAGTGATTGTTTTTTTAGAGTATTTCGTAAACGTTTCTGTATAAATAATATCTATTGATTTGACATTAGAAATATATCTTGTCAAATATTAGTTCAGAAATTAATCATGATTATTTAGGAATAAAGGTTTTTGGTTTTGATAGAACCTTCTCATTCAATTAAACGTAGTTAATGCAAAATAGTTTATTACTATCATCATCAAACAAAAGCATTCAATATTACAATTTTGTATGTCTCACTACACTCAAATTGTGATTACACCGTAGGAAAGTTAATTCCATTATCAGCCCTACAAGCACTTAAAACACTTGAGGTCCAAATCAAATATGTATGTTCAAATATGTATCATTCATTTTAGGTTCATATTTTTCATTGTCATCTATCGACAAAAAACGCTACGGATCAAATTGCGCATTCTCATTGACGATCCTCATTCCTAGGATGAGGCTCATCCCCACTCTCCTTTATCCTTCCGCATTTGCACTGGAGAGGCTCGCGCATGGCACCCTGGGCCAGAAAAAGTGCAAAATGCTGTGCAGGCCTGCCCTATTGTGTCTTTTTAAGTATTCGGCTTTTGCTAGAATTGCACAATCTGAGCGCTATGATCAGTGGTTTCTATTTGTTCCTGACAAATGAGGGAAATTTGAGAACCGCTTTCTCTTGTCCTAATACTAGAGACCTTTGACGTTATAGACATTGTAATGTAAATTTTTAATATGATTGACTATTAAAACTTATCGTTGCAGTTTTTACAAAAAAATCACGACATTGATTGATTTTATCCCATTCTATTTTCTAACCTTACTTTGTATCTAGTAAAGGGAGAGCGTTGTAATCGTGCGACGGAAATCGGCGATTCTTCGACATAACAACCCATTTTGTCGGGCACTGATAGCAAAAAAGGGGATACATCATGTTCTTGTACATAGTAAATTGCATGCTTTAACATATTCTGTAGTCAGAATTCACGTTTTGAGGAAGAGAGGTACAGAAAAATCTATTGACGTCGAAACTGTCCGTCTGTCCGTCCGTCCGTCCGTCCGTCCGTCCGTCCGTCCGTCCGTCCGTCCGTCCATCTGTCTGTAGTCAACGCCGGAGTTTAAACCGTTCAGACTATTTTCTCCAAAAAATTATATTCCTCGATCGATCTAAACGAACGCGACGCGACGAGAGTTTGAAATGGATATTTTGGTTTTGGGGGTTCTTAACATGAAGCCTCAACAGCATTTGCATTTTCTTAAAAATAGCTCCAAATTTGTTGATTAAACTTTTCTCGTAGGGTACAGTAGAGGACACTTAAAAAGGTCATTCGTTTCATTTTCGTTGAAAACTTTTCAATTTTTTACAGTTCACCAGATACATACAACAGTTCAACGTTGTTAGGCGTCTTCCTACAACTACTATATTAAATATTTTTGGATAGAATGGATATTTTTCCTTAATAAAATCTGTTAATCAAAAACAGATCTTTAAGTAGGTCCACGTACAACTTTTGAAAAATATGAGTAGTCGTCGTGTAATTTTGCGAGAAATATAGGCAATTTTTAAACCATTATTTTCTCAAAAACTGCTCCAAATTTTTCTTTAAATTCTCTCCTCGTCTCTATCAAGGAACGTATAAAATGGTACTGGTCCCATTTTTGAAGAACTCTCCCTATTTTCGAAAATTGCAAAACGTTACCACGGCAAAAGCACAATATTGAAGATAAAGATATGTTCTTAAAAACGGGAGAGATGGCAGGGCATCAACTGATGGCACTCTAGCCCATTAGAAGAGGTCGTAGGTTCGAATCCCGACGATAGCAGAATTTTCGACAATTTTGACACAAGCTTGTCATCAAGGTCGTATTCAGTAGCTATCAGGGGAAGAATTCTAGCAGCCGGCTGCTCTGATCGGTAGTTTTCTGTGATTTTTCCTATCAACACCAGACGAATGCTGGAGCAGTACCATGGACAGCGTGTTCTTTCCTTCATCTTCTTTGTCCTATCCTCACCTCCTACTTACACTAACATGCACTACACTACCACACATGCCGGTAGACTGGTCGGGAGGTTAGAGCTGGTGGGAGACACCTGGTTAGGGAAACACCGCTAACCAACGGTAGGTCGGCGCCGGATCTCGTCATCTAGCGGGGCAAGCCCACCGCCACTCCCGAGGAAGAAACACACACTACACTTACAAGAATAATGAAATCTTAGTAGAGGCATTAACTCCTAATGCCTTGGACTGATGACGTCTTTGTAGTTGACGCGCTCGGAATCACTAACAATCAGTCATTGTTTTAAAGCACAGGTATGTTAAGACCTCATGTTCAATTTAAAAAAACTTAATTTTTAAATGGGAGTGGTTTCCTACTAATTAGTGCTTGAACTTACCACACTTTGTTACACATTTTCTCAAGAACGTCTCCAAATATTTTCATTCAATTTATTTCAGTGTCATTCAACGACACTTAAAAAATGGCGCAGGTTTCATGTTCGTTAAACTATCGGAATTTTTGAAAATTGTAAAATTTTGAGATAAAGCGAGAAAGTATAAATTTTTGTTGTCCCCAATTTCATTTTAATATATGTATTTAATATAAAAATTTTGATGCAATAATTAATTTCTGAAATCTCGAAAACTGTAACAACATCAACCAATTAAATTTAAGCGTATTGTGATTTTTTTACGGGTATGTTGTGTCCTCGATTTTCAATTATGAAAATTGAAGTGCTGTGTCATATTGCAATATAACACCTGAAACTCAATAAATACATTATGAAACCCTTCTCGAATAACGCCCCAAATGTATTGTTTCACTTGTTTCGTCGTTCAGTTTGTCTTTTCGTGGTCTTGAATGGTGCAATGGCAGCGACATTGCCATTGCTAATGTCCGTATGCGTCGACAATGCGCTTCCAGGAAAGGAGTTTGCTGGCTGGCGCTTGTCCCGGATCCGCTATTTACAGGCGGACAGGGTAACGGGTGGAAATTCCTAGAAGCATCTGCGGCGTTACTCACCAATTGGAACGTTTATCCGCGACAGGGCTTCGGTTGCTTTTCGCCAACTAGCGCTTGTTCGATGTGTGGTATCTCTTGTAAAAAGTTTTTTGTTTCTAATGATGCGATCTTCTTAATGTCAGGGAATGTGGCTCGTTCTGTAACACCGCGCCTTGGAAGCTGCAAACAAATTACTCATATTGAAATTATATTATAGGAATATTCCGACTACTGCCGTAGCACATCAAGTTTAATATATTTTAGATCACAAGTCTGCGACGTGGATTTCATACGAACAAATATGTAGGAATTCAGCAGCATGTTCTATCTACACCAAATATAATATACCTTAAAGAGAATAAAGCAGTTCTTTGTGGCTACAATTTGTGTGGTTTCTTTTCTCTTGAAAGACGACTGCTGTAGATGTACCTGCTAACCACACTTCACTGGACAACTATTTATTTGTTTTGCCTTATACAAAAATATACAATATACAATATTCAATTAATATTGTATTCCTATAAAATACAACATGTGTTCTATGAAGGCGAATACTTTTTACCTCACGACTAGCATCTTTTGTTTTTACCCAGTGGTCAAGTTAAACTCCCTGCGATTAGATAAACACTTTAAAAATGACTATGATTATAATTAAGGCCTTTTCATAGATATAACTGGGCGTGAGAGATCGCTCATCAATGAATGGTTAAAATACATTTGTCTAAAAGTGGGTCAAAAAGTGGCCCCCGTTTAGTTCTATTCTTGAAGCATTGTGCAACGGCAGCGACATCAACGGCATTGCAAATTTCCGTGAGCGACGACAATATAGTCGCAATTGTATTTGCGTGTACATTCACATTATTTATAGGCAGACCTCAACTCGGTTTTACTCGACTTCCTTTCGGCTGCGATCGGTAGGACCAACCGGGCTGCAGTACATACCGCGGCTTTTGAGGAATCTCGCGGTTCTGTGGGGCGATGTGGTCGATCTCTTCAGTGGAGACACAATATATCTGTCCGATATTGATGTACAGGCGGCCTCTGATTGAATCGGTCCATTACAGATATTTTTGTTCAACCTACGCCAAGCTCCATCTTTTTGATAGTATACTTTTAAGAGATTATGTAGTTTCAGTGGGGTAAATATCTACATAGTGGACAAGTAGCAGAAAACGTCCAGGAATTTGGAAAGGATTAATTTAAAGGAAAGGATTTGGTGTTATAATGGAGGGGCTAGGACCCCAAGCGGCAAGTAAAACTGAAAGGACACATACTTTAAAAGAGGCTTTAATCCCAGAACCCGGGTGTTCGCTACTGGGGCTTACCTGTCCTGTGCCACCAGGCTCGTCCCAAATTTTATCGATTGTCTTTATAGAAATAAAGCAAATTTTAAAAAAATCATTCGAAGATATATTTTTCTATCATTTTATTAAATTTAATTCATGTGAATCACAAAAAAATGTACGTTCTGTAAATTTCCTGAAATTACAAGTCGCGGCAATGATTCTGTTGCCGATAATCCTGAGTCACATACTGAAAACCTAACGTCAACACTAAACCATCATCTGACGTAGTTCACGGCGGAGTCATTCGCCGTCCACCGTAGACGGCCGAACGAACACGTAAAGCGGTAGCCGCGTCCGGGGCAAGGGCGACGCGGAAGACGCTCGTTTTCAAGGGCACGCGACCGCCACATCCGGCGAGCGCAAGGTCGGGCGTCCCTTGCGGCCGCGGCGCCGTCCCTGCACGCCGCTTCGCTATGTATGTATGTATGTGCGTACTTGTGAGCCTGTGAACGCGCTCAGGCCTACCGACTACCCTGCCTCGCCGTCATGGGCTAAGGGAGTACGTGTAGTTAGCTCGTAGACATCTCCACGCCGTATTCTCAACCCGAGAAGTCAATTTTCTCATCTGCACTGAGCAACATACACTGGGACATTGCAAGGAAAACGCACACTGTAGCCTTGGCTCGAACGGGACTCGAACCCGGGGATGCGTAGTGGAAATCGAGCACGATGACCAAGAGCTAGCCACGAGCTGCCGCTGTGCTATACTCCGATTTAATTTTAGTGTCCCTTCAACGCCACGAGCTGGAAGAAGAGGGGGGGGCAGTCATCCAACCGGGGCTTCATTGCCAAACAATTAGGTCGTAACGAAGCTCCCAATGGGATGACTGTGCCCCCTCTGCTTTCAGCTCGTGACCTGGTATGGACACTACATTTACATCGGAGTATAGCGGAGGTGCGTCGCCGCTGCCGCCGCACTGCCTGACGCGCGCTTCCGCCACCAACCGCCACGCTCTGCGGGTCGAACGGATTCAGGATATGCAGTAGGAAAAGGACACGTTTGTGACGGGGAAATGAAGTCGTTATCACGAGAAATGACGGTGAATGAGTGGAAAAAATCCCAACACAACAACTGGCTTAGGCGGCTCAAGGTTTTCAATTGACTATTTCACTACTGTGTCTCTGAGCGGAAGATCCTAGGATATGAGTTTCGAGAAAGGAAGGATTTTGGACACTATGTCGGTGGCTTGGTCAAATTCAACCGCCGTCTGGAGGAGAATTCTAGCAAGCGGCTGCTCTGATAAGTAGTTTTGTATGGTTTCTCCCATCACCAGGTGAATGGCAGACCCTAAAAAATGGCCTCGGACTGCCCGCAATATTTTCTTCCTATTCATTTTCTTATTCTCTTACAGTTACATGCACACAGTACCACACATGTCGGGATACCAGTTCGGGACTCAGAGCTTTCCCCGTGTGGGGCGGCGGCCCGCTGATGGGAGATACCTTGTTGGAGGTAACCACGCAAGCCGACGTGTAGTTCGGTGCCGGATCTCGCCATCCAGTGGGGGAAGATCACAGCCACTTCCCACGATAAAAACATGCTATACATTTACGTGACTAATGACCTAAGCAGTTGACGCGCTTGGATAATCTAATCAATCAAGCAATCAATTAAATAGAACAGAACAAATTCGAAGTAATCCAATTAGTGAACATTGATGTAAATTCGTAATCGCATTCAACGAATTTTGAAGATATGTGTGCCCTTGACATTGTTTTGATCCATTGAAAGTGACGGGCAATACGAGTAGAGAAATCGCATTAAAATTTCACCAACAAATAATAGCAATCATGGTTTTAACTGCTCGTGTGGTTTCTCTCAACAAAGAAAATTAGGTCCAAACGTAATTTCTCCAAATTTAATCCATGTAATTTTTAAGTAATCCATGAGATTTTCGAATGAAAAACGCCTGTATAATAGCCCAATTGTTACAAATTCGTACATCGAGGAAAACAAAATATTACATATTCTAATTTTATATTATTGTTGAAATTTTTCTATTATATCCAAGTTAAATTCATTTATCCATTTATAACCAGAGAATTACAAGAAAATACATTTTTAAAGACGAGATTAAAAGAGGTTTTATTCGGGACCGCATAAATGAGCCCGATTAATGTTTCACTTCGAAGAGTCGTCTGTAGCCCGATGCCTTTATTTCTGCGCCTGTTGCATTAAAGGACCGTGGGAATCACGAAAGCGCACACGGAGAAGGCCGTCGCTCCCAAAATATTAAATAGTTTTACTTATTGAAACATTTTATTTTCATAAATATGTTCAATCCCTGAGTTTCCCCTTTTTATCCTCGCAATTTGAGGAATTGTTTTTGGAGAATTTGTGGGAGAGACATTCCAACCCATTAGGCAACTCTATAAATGGTTCATCAAGAAGTCAATCATATTTATTAAAAGAATAATTAAACTTATATTCATATTCTCCTTGTATGTTTTATTTATTTACAGATAAAATATGTAATCATGTAATTAAACATGTTTATGCAAATAGCCCAAAAATGAACTTGACCCCCTCTTGGCAGCGCACACATATAATGATATTTGAGAGATCAGAGTACAAACTATCTTATAATATTTGCTATGGAGAAACTTTGAAGTACAAAAAACAGAATTCAGCTTTTATAATTAATCGTAGTTACGATTAATTACGTACGAGCAGCAATGGCGTCTCCTCAATCTGGTCCAAGTGCAGTGAAGGAAAGTGTTAATCACCATACTACTCTTTTCGCATACATATTTAGAGTATAATTGAATTTTATAAACAAATTTACTTTCAATTATAATATTGGAAGAATGAAGGAAAGATAGTTTCAAATAAGAACAACTACGGATGTTGTACTTACTATTGCAGAGATTGGAATAATACATTTTAAAATATTTAGCAATGCATTCTCGACGTTTTCCTATTCTTAGATTGTCGTTTTACAAATTAAAGTCTCAAATTTTATTGGGATAGGACATGGTCACCCATTATCAATTGCTCGTTTCTTTTCTTCATACGAAAGGAAAGAAAAGAAATTATTTAAAAACCTTTGTACTTTTCACTATCCGTATCAAAATAACACTAATTTCATGAGTATCTTTAAAGGCTGCAACGGACAACGGAGAATATCACAATCACGGACGCACGCTCACTAGCAAGCCGTTGAATCGAGGTCCAACGCCTTGCCGACGAGCTGGCGTGCATGCGCTGCTTCCCCGCTACGTCCCGAAGATGTTGGAGGCATGCGCCTACGGCCTGTGTTGCATGGACTGGCACCGAGTGATATCGCGGATCGCACGGGATACCGAATAGATGAAAAATGAAAGAACGCAATGACCTCAAAGGATTTTTTTTTATTTCCTTGGGCGTTGACACACGATTTGCGCACCCAAAGAAAACGCCTCTGATAGGCAGTAGACCTGTAAAGCATACGAATCCGAGACAATACGTCTTTGCGTGTCCGCAACTACATTGGTGGGCTTCCGGAACTAATATTATCAATGAACAAAAATTCACTTCATAATACTGGCAACCTTAAGATTTTCTTTCTATCGTCTGAAGTAATCATTGATATTTTAAAATGTTCAGTCATTTCCATTTTTGATGTATCATTTTACCCCCAACTTTCTACTTAAAGCAATAATACTAAGCATAAAAATCTGCTATATTTATCAAAAAAATCATTCTACAAAAAGAATAGTTAGACCAAGGTTTCTCGGTTAGGACGTTCTAGAATTCACAAGAAAACCGCTGGGGTAAATATGGTTCATTTAACACTGTTAAGACATTTTGGTACAGAAGGTCGTAATACAACGCCACGGACGCTTGAACTCGATTTAATACCTCGACCAAATACATTATCTGATTCCTTTCAATTACGGAGGCCGAAGTACGTGGTAGCGCGACTTCCTGCCATTCTGGAGACCATGCTGTGAGTCATGTCCCGTGCACCGCTCTCCTTGCATTGGGTCTCCGTCAAGGCGGTCGAAATATTCATTTATTATGTATCCTTTAATGCGAATGAGCCCCTTAAGATATCATAAACACCATTTATTTCCGTCTCTGGCCTTGTGTGGTCTCGCTCCTATCTTACTTATCTTACGACAATCATATCTTCACATACAACTATTTAGTGGACACCAATTATTAGGACTGACGGAGAGTACGATAATAAGTAATAGTAGAAAAACATCCCGTTCTCGTGTTGATGTCATATGATTAAACAATATTTATTCCATAAATCCAGAAAGTGTCATTTGGGATGTGTTATATTTATTTCTTAACGATAAAAGTGTTTTATTTTTTTCTATGGAAAACAGTTGCTTCTGATATTAGCGTAATTGTTATTGGAGATAAAAAAGGAAATTTCCGGAACCAGATACTATCGCCTTTTATGATTTCGTCTTTTGTCCAGTTTGGTTTTAGATTATAATTTAACAACTTAAGAATATTTCTTTTATGGTGTCTATTATGAATTACTTTTCTTTGGACGTAACTTATTATGTAATTTATAAAACTTTAAAACATAATTTATTAATCAGTCCCAGAAGATGACATCAATGCGTCCAAAAGAACTAATATCAATAGAACAACAACCACATTCCGGTGTCCGAGATCGCTAAGGCAGTAGTGCCGTCGCGAACTCGGACCGAGGGATCGCGGGTTCGAGTCCCGCCTCGGGCGCGGTTGTATTGTGTTTTGTCCTTTCACCCCCTGTCATTGTCATTATCGTGTCAACCCACAGTTACCATACCGTTAGAAGCAATAGTGGTCGCTAATGACCTAGTAGTTGATGCGACCTTAAAAACAAAAAAACAATTTTCATTTACTTCTTATCTGGTACACTGATGCAGCAAATCAAGAAAAATCATTTTGAGTAGACTCCGTACGAAGGTACGGGGAATTAGGAATTGATGTGACTGAGCCTTTCATCATGGTGAGCCAACGACCCAACTCTCAACGCACGACTGGCGGCGCGAGTTGTACCTGTGCCAAGATGAACACAGTACCAAAGAAAAGATTGTAGATTCGAATTCTGTATAAGATGCGGGCTCTTCCACCTTATGATTGCAATGTGGAAGACAATAGCAACCCAACATGTGGTTCATTGTACCCCACAGATAAATATATAATTGATTAACAATCAGTTAAAAAATCTTGGCAAGATGTTTTCAGTGTTCGCCTGCGTTTCAACAGAGATAACACACTGATGATTATTATCAAAAGAAGGAGGAGAAGAAGAAAAGAAAATTACGGGGAATTAGGAAATGAAAAGGCAGAGAGGAAAAAGTATGAGTCAAGCTGAGAAAGATTGTCCGGGGAGTAGGTCGAGATGGAAACAACAGTCCGTTACCCCGCAGCGGGCGCCGCGCCGCGCCGTGCCGGGTCGAGCGGGGGCGAAGGCATGAAAGGAGGTGCCGCCCGCAAGGCAAGGCTGAACGCCAGCACGCGCCGCTGGAATGCCCAGCTCGGCCGCCCTGGCCATGGGCACGGCGGACCCTCCCGCCACGCCAC
>BOPP01000088.1:4624983-4645666 GCA_017312745.1 Gryllus bimaculatus
CAAGGAGAACGGTTCCGGGTCTGAACGAAGGCGACGGAGCGAACGCGCGCTGGGAAGCAATGAAAGTGTTGTATTGTTTCCAATACACAGACCTTTTTCGGATCGGCCTTCGTCTTGCCAAGTGGACACCTGACTGCAGCATTAGCAGTAAATGTTACTCTCTGCGGGTTATGTAACGTTAAGTGGTTCAGATTCGTCTTTATTCCGGGTGTACATGCACCTGTTCGTATATTTTCCTTTCCTTCGCACTTAAAAGGAGGTATCTACTCTTCACCGAAGTGAATCATTTCTCATTGCAATATCCCTGAATTTAAAATTGTAAATTTAGTACCAGGTGTTAGTAAATTAATAAATTACAAAATAAAAAGTCTAGGACTGGAATGTATTATCCATATTTTTCAAGAGATTACAGCGAAGAGAAGTCACTGGCCAAATTCATATAAACCAAACAATTCACAGTTATCCTATCAAGTGTGTTCAAACGTCTTCCAGCTACAAATTAATCTCAAACCTAACACCAACACTCACCATGCTAGATGCTCGGATTCACATGAAATGCCATTAGTTGGTACAACACAGTTTCAAACCCATTTATTCAAATTTTGAAGTGCTATGGAATTTTGAAAATAGGGTTTTAGAGACGTTTTGCCTCAAGACCTTACGTGACTTCTGCGCCTTCCGCAGACTAACAGTTTCATCGGCAGCGCAAGGAATGGTACGAGACGTCTATCAACCCGCAGCACATTTCTTAGAGCAATCGTTCTCGTCAAAGGGCCAAGCTCATATTTACTGATTCCTTTTGAGATGGAAGTCCATAATGGCGCATGTTCTTTATAACCATACCGAAGTCTTGCTTTAAGGTTTTCATAAACCATTGTGAAAACTGAAAAAGAGCCGTACATACGGTCTTAACGTCTTCACACTGTGTTTATTTACTATATTCCTAGATACAATTATTGTAAAATGGAATTTCCATTGCAAAGTAAAATTGATTTATTTCATTTTAAATTCATTTAATTATTTGATTTTTGATTGCTCGTTTATTTATTATGTTCTGGTCATTTAAACCCTACGGTAACCCTGAAATAATTCTTGTAGAGAGGATATTATTAAGGAACATTTGTCTTTACAATAATTATGTTTGACCTTCCCGGCTTTCCGAACGTGTTTCGTAACAACCGTCTTGTCACTCTAGTATATGCCTCCGAGGCAATTCAGACCCTGACGACAGATAGGCTGATAGCACGTGCGCGGCGATGTAATGCTGTGCCTGCGTCCATGTTGCCTCTACGGCCTCTGTTTTGGGCAGGGCTACTATACAGAATGACCCGATTTATCACTCGCCACATGGTAATACTTCACTGGCCTCTGCTGGTAAAAGCCTTAAGAAACAAATGGAAATTCTTAACTATCCAGTCGATTTCAGATTATCCCACATGGCGTGATGCTGCCTGGACAAAAGTATAGTGAAACCCCGAATGTTCAGACATTTCTCTATTCCTGAACACATCCCTAAATTGAAATGAAATATACATCAGTACCGTAGTTGTTTTCGCTCTACAAAAACATGACGATGAACACGCAAATATTGTATACGTGCAAAATCACGAATGTGAAGCCATTGAACCGCAATTCCATCGAAGTGGTGGCCACCCAATCAATAGCCCTTGGGCCCACAATGCCTTAACCCGACCCCGAATGAAATACATTGGCGGTCGATTCGCCCACGCCCCTGCACGCTCGCAGAGGCCGACCTTTCGCTTCCCCACGCAACAGGTGTCCCTGGACGGCGCACTGTTTCACGGCGTTTGCGTAAGTGTCGTAAAGGAACGAAAAGTGCAAGCGGAAAGAGCCTGGGGATATTTCATCAGAAATGATCTCACGTTGCGGAGCGTGCGGTGCGCGCACTGACAGGTAGCCTTACAGGCGTCGCCCTCTGAATGCGCGATGCCGACGAAGATGACCTCGCACGCCGGCGGATCGAGTCAGACCACCCGCAGCGCGAGGAAACACTGAAATTGCAGGCCGCTGAAAGTCATTTGACGGATGGCCTGTGCTGGACGCAGGCAGATGCAAGATCTGAGAACTCCAGAAGGGCAGTACATTAATTAGTGCACTGAACGGCTCTAAACGTTTCGCTAACGTCATTTTTTACGGCAATGGTTGAAATTAAAATCGAATTAGTAAGAAGACATTTCATAACTATTTTGAAAGAAAATGTGCGCATTGTGAGACTTCTCCGAACTGAAGACAAATGCTAGAACATCAACATGTGCTAGAGATTTGCCATTACTTTCTGGGTATTTCTGACACTGTAGCACTGTCAAGACAATTTTGTCTTGGAAGTAAAATCAACACGTGGACACACAAGAAACAGATATCGGGAGATGACTATCAAGTTATGACGTGTTTCATCTCTCAGAATTAACAGTGTTCATTGTTTATAGTCACATACCAATCTGTTTTCACAATCACACAAAAAATTCATATTATTGTTTTATTGATGTGCCAAGTGGACTATTATGTTAATAAAACTCCAAGGAGATAATAAAATAGTTGTTTTTCCATATATTACATATTCCCGTTTTTACATATATTATTTCTTAATAATATAACGATATTTTCTATCGAATATTAATATACTTCGAATCACTTTAAAAATTACTATTTTGTTAGTATAAAAAAAATCTTACGAAAGTCATTGTGAAAATAACGGTAATATACTGCACAACCCAGAGATTTGAGCACCACGCAAAGCACGTGCCTGTTGTGTTTTACCTGTTCTCCTTGACCAAGCAGCGTCGTGCACGTGACGCAGTGGCCCCTTTGAGATATGCACTATAAGATCTGCAAATAGCAAATAAGAACGAGAAACTCCACAAAATATTATCATGTTTAGTGATGTCAGTTAGAACCCGACGGGGCTTACAAATATTCTTATTATTGCATTTTCCGACTTTCAACTGGTTTGTGGCTTTGCTCCACTAAACAATTCGGGGTTATAGAATGATGATATGATAGATATTTATGGATGTTCTTTGTTATTATCTTCCATGCCGCAATTACGAAGCAACCATATCCATGACTTCATCGGGATTAAGTATTTTGTCCCGGGCAGATTGGATCGGATTAATGAATTTCATTATTACTTTGGAAAAGAATTCAAGACCTTCCTTCTTTATAATTATTTTAGCATAAATAATTACTAAACTTTAAATTTAGTTTAAACGTTAAAATCATCTGTATAATTCTTTCCCCCTCCATGAACGAGTTGGTTCTTAGATAGGAATATTTAAGGAATGTGCCGCAAAATTTCAAGGATGAGTCTCGCAAAGAATTTGATACTATTTCCATATATAAATTTAAAATACATCTATAATGTATTAAGTAAAATAGTAATATGAGTTATTAAAGCAAAAACCACACGCACGCATTACAAACTGATCAATTAAAAATGTTCTGTCAATAATTAGTTAACGTGCCATTCAAAGAGTTTTGAAGCCCTACTGTCGTTTTACTTGTATTCTACGTATGTGCCACAATGTTCCACGTGAAAAAATGGTCCACCATTCAAACGGAATTCAGAATTCATATACTTAATACAATGATTACGGAGGCTCCTGAACAAGTTCATCTCCAGTTAGGTACCGGCTGTGATAGCATAAAGCGAAACAGTAGCGTTGGCAGTACAGTCATCATAGAGGTGGTTTTTCAACATTATCTACAGAGCTGGATCGAATTCAACGACTTTCTGGAGGAAACTGCTGGCGGCCGGCTGCTATGGTTGGTAGTTTTCCATGGTTCCTACTTAAAAAGAGGCGAACGTCGAAGCAATACCGTAACAGGTGGGCCACGGAACGCCTGCGATCTTTCCGTCCTCACCATTGTCCTCTCCTCTCTCCTTACACACACAGTCACAACAACGTGCACTACTCTACCACGCATGTTGGTATACCAGCCGGAGTTTTAGAAATTGTTTCGGCTGGAGCGGTGCCTCTAAGTGGAAGGAACCTTGCGGAAGGAAAACCCGCAAGCCGACGTGTGTGTAGGCATCAGATTTCGCATTCCAGCGGGAGAGCATCACCACAATCACACGGGATATACCTTGCACCACACTCATGGGACTAACGATCTCAGTTAATGATGAGACAGGGATCAATAAAAAACTCACTCATGAATTGATTGATTGATTGATTGACTGTTTAGCGATTCCGAGCGCGACTAAGGGTAAGGTCATTATTTCCGTAAGTGTAGTGTATGTATTTCCTTCGTGTAGTGGTATTCTTTCTCCGCTGATGGATGGTGAGATCCGGCGCCGATCTACACGTCTGCTAGTGGGGTTTTGCTCTACCAGGTATTTCCCACCAACGCAGCGCCGTCTCATTTGGGACAAACTCCGGGTCTTGTGTGCGATGTGTGGTAGTGTAGTGCATCTAAGTATAAGTGTGTGTAAGTAAAGGTGATGATAGGACAAGGAACGGTAAGGAACGATCGCGCGCAGGCCGTGGCACCTTTATTAGGCCCGGCATTCGCCTGGTGTTGATCGGAGAAACCACGGAAAACTACCGATCAGAGCAGCTGAGAGCTAGAATTATCCTCCACGCTACAACTGAATTGGTCCTAGCTTAGATACACTATGTGATCAAAAGTATCCGGACATGTGGCTGAAAATGACTTACCAGTTCGTGTCGTCCTCCATCGGTAATGCTGGAATTCAATAGCGTATTAGCCCATCCTTAGCCTTGGTCACAGCTTCCACTCTCGCAGGCATACTTTCAATCGGGTGTTGGAAGGTTTCTTGTGAAAAGGTAGCCCATTCTTGACGGAGTGCTGCATTGAGGAGAGGTATTGATGTAGGTCGGTGAGGCCTGGCACGAAGTCGGTGTTCCAAAACATCCCAAAGGTGTTCGATAGGATTCAAGTCAGGATTCTGTGCAGGCCAGTCCATTACAGGGATGTTATTGTCGTGTAACCACTCCGCCACAGGCCGAGTAGTAGGAACAGGTGGTCGATTGTGTTGAAAGATGTATCCCCGAATTACTCTTCAACAATGGGATGCAAGAAGGTGTTTAAAACATCAACGTAGGCCTGTTCCGTAATAGTGCCACACAAAACGACAGAGGGGAATGTTCCCTACATGGGAAACACGACCACACCATAATACCATTTTGGACGTGTCTGGATACTTTTGATCACATAGTGTAACTAGTGTCGAAAACCCTACCTATCCGACTCGACTCAAAACTTAGGACCTTCCCGTCATAGGCACTGCAGCGACATCAGATGATCTCCTGAGCCACCGAAGTCGGTGTGACTCATGAAAGAACCAGCCTGACCCGACAGGGTTTGAAGGTCTTGTAGTGTGCACAACGATAACCGAGAAGCGTGTGCCATACTCGTACGAGCCGCCGAGGCATTGCCCGGGTGCCCGTGTGCCCGGCTGGACGCGATTCCATCTCGAGGCGTTCCGCAGGGCCCGCATTGTTTGCGGTGGCGCGGCCGCGAAAAGAGCGAATTCAGTTCAGGGTTGGCCGCGGCGCCGGCGCCCGCTGCGCCGTTGCTCAATAGAGCGACGCACACGCCGCTGCGAGGTTTCGTGCTCATTCACACGTAGCGCGCCGACACTCGCTCGGGTAAGCGGTGAAACAATGCGTTTGCAAGTGCATTTTTTTGACGTCTCGTATACACGATTCGCGATTCACTTCCGATGCTGGCCCAATGATATGAGGGTCAATTTACTGACTTTATAATCCCAAGAACACGGCTAGAGAGCGATGGGTATTCTGAAGGTTGAAAGGTATTCAGTGCGACATGTCGAGCATGAGTCATGTAAAGTAACAGACTCACCCAGCAAAACCGAATCTCCGGCAATTTCTTTCTACTAGCATCCCGTATTCTTTCAGCCAATAACGACACAAGTAATGGGCAAATATGACACTTTGAAAAAGCACAATGAGCCCAAAGTAGGGATGATTAATGGAAAAATTGGCTGCGATGGCGCAGTGCCGACTGTATCTACGTCTGCAGCTTCGTCAAGAACTTGAACATGCGTGGCCAAGAGTCATTTCCGCCGTAAAAGTTTGAATTTAGAAATACATCATTCCGCTCGCTAGTTCATGTTATCGTTCGCCATGTTCTGGAAAAAGTGAGTCCAATATTTCACATCGGATACAAGAAGGAAGAAGAAACGATACTTCGAAAAAGCCTACTCTAATAATTGAAGAGCTCTAGGAAAAAAGGTTCTAATGCACCCTTATACAAAAAATGAGAAAATGAGATAATTTCCCATGAATACCGTTAGTTTTATCGTCTCTACAAAGATGCAGCATGAAACATTAAAAAAGAAGGGTTAAAATATGTAACTTCTTTCTTCTAATCTTTTTTTAAACTCTGGAGTGACATTTCTAAACTAACAAGATAATAACACACATGGGCATGGACATTGAAACTAAAAAGATAAAACGTATTATATCCTAGTGATAAAATTCGATGTAAGCCCTGGTGATAGTGTAAAGGATTTGGATTGTGTTTTAAATTTAGTTGATATTGAATATGATTCATCATATATGTGCAATACAAACATTTCCATTAAATTATTTCTGAGGTGTAACCCCATCTTACATTTTGTATATAGCATTATAACTTTCCAATCTTATTTTAAAAAAAACCGCTGTTTTCTAACCAATTTACTTAGCCATGCGTGAATTGATTTGAAAATGTATACCTTAGAACTGTTTTTATATAATATATCATTTCTAAAAATTTTGTTTCGAAGGAATAATTAATGTTAATTTCGGTCATAAGAGTATAATATTTGAATCTTCATCGGGGGGCATCTCCAGTGAAATTGTTCGGATTTAACGACAGTCTTCTTCAAAAAGTGGGTCCTCGACGTTGGTCATCACAGAATCGTCCACTTTGAAAGCATCTGTACCCTGTGTATAGGAGTTGTTTCAGGTATGCGGGAGCCCAAACAGGGATGGAGCTGGGTGTGATGGGTGGTCGTCGAACAACAAGTTGCCGGAACGACGAAGATAAAATTCATCACACCTGACTTTTTTCTCTTTGTCTGACATCTCTTCATTGGAAGACTTCTTACGGATGGACATAAATGAGTTGCTGGAGGATTGTGTCTTCCTTATATTATGGTCATATACGGTCACGTTTATTTTGTTTCACAAAGCTCTTCATTAAAGCCAACACACTAACAATTAAGAATAATGACCTGTAGTGGTTTTAAGAATTTTTTTCGCTCTAGAAAACAGAGTTGTTGGAGATCACGTGAACAGCGCATATTGTTTTAACAATCGCTTCTAGAGTACTCAGTGACAGAAGAACAACTTCAGGTCCTTTGGTGACATGGGTTTTCAGGCAGGCCATGGCGCTGTTAGTTAGATTATCCGGTCTAATGAACGCCACGCGATATTTGAAATTCGAAAAATTCACCTTATGTGACAAATTAACACCTGCAGTCGCAATGTAACCCCACATTACAGTAATAAATGGTTATATTCATCGTAAAGAGGTCTGAACATCTAAGTTAAGATTTCGACAGAGTTATGAATATATTGCTAAGTTAATCTGATTTAGATACTTTTGGAAACTCAAATGGCATTGTTTGTAAAGTAACTTGTAAGTTACATCCTTTGTTCCCGGAAACCTTTAATTGTTCTACATTTGTAATGTGTACTCCAGGATCCAAAAGATCCATAAACCGCGATTGCGTGTCACCATAAATATTAGTCACAACCATTAATCCCTTGCTATGATTGCTTTGCAAGGTTGGTAAGGCATACAGTGTAATGCCATGAGCAAAGTGCCTAAATCCTCTACACAAATCATGCTTAGTGCAAAAAACTTCAATATAAATTTGACACACACATGACACTAGGTTATAATGTACTAACAAATAATGATATCAATTTTGTAATCTAGAAGACACTAACTTGTCATAACTGACATAATCACTGAAATAATTCACCGGTAATATAGGTGACTGTTATTGAATGATTGCTGATTGAATTAAGATAGAAACAAAATGTTATAAAGCAATTTGACATATCACGCCGCATAAACAGTTTCTTGCAAAGATAAACAATGATATGGCAATCAGGATTAAACTTCTTCGGAACAAAGGGGTATTAAAAAGCAAATATCGTAAACGTATGAAAAGGACGAGATAATACCGTCGGTTTTCGCAACACATTCCGGTCTCTTCCAGGCGAGTGTGCCGAAAAGTCACTATGTTCCCGGAAAACTGCACACCTGCCCTGACTTGCGAAGTCTCGTGGCATTGAAAACTTCCCCAGGCGGCGTGCCATAAGAGAACCTCCTAATAGAATAGTTCTTGGTCATGAACACGTGACAATGATTAATGCAAGCACATTGTTACTTTAAGAAAGTAAATATTAATCAAGACTTTATAATGCAGCATGCAAGTGTTATTGTTAGACGAAAGGGCAAATCGCTGCCTGGAGAATATGCAAGGCAAAGCTAAGAAAAAACAAAGATATAAAAAGAATAATTGAGTGAAACGAAAAAAAGTAACGAAAATAACACTAAATAATTATCGCCAAGAAGAAAACAAAAATAATTCAAAATTACTTTAAAAGGTCATTCTGATGGAAAGTAAATCCGCCGCTCTTGCATATCCCAAAAAGGCGCATGCAATTGCAAACATCGCGTAAAAAAATCAAAAAAAATCACCAGTCAAGATAATTAAATTTTTTTAAAGATAAACAAGGGTCATTCTTACTGATTTTACTGAGCTGATTTCAAATAACTTTTCAGAACTTTCCCATCACACAAGATTGATTTATTGCTGATGACTGCCGGCGCGTCAACTACTAAGGTAATTAGTCCCGTAACTGTAGTGCGAATTTTTTCCTCGATAAGTGGCGGTGATCTTCCTCCGCTGGATGGCACGATCCAGCGCCGACCTACTGTCAGCTAGCGGGGATTACCACAACTAGGTATCTCCCATCAGCTGGGCACCGCCCCAGCCGAGACAAGCTCTAAGCTCCCGACTGGGCTCCTGGCATGTGTGGTAGTACAGGGTGCGCCAGAGAAACTTACTTATTTGAAAAAATTCCCGCGCGGTGAGTTGGAAGGGTGATTTTATATACTTTCACACTGACTTAATAACCAGTCTTTTCTCACACTAATATGCCGTAAGTTGCAAACAATAATAAAAGCCCATCAATGGTAATTCCGAATGTGAGAAAAGACTGGTTATTAAGTCAGTGTGAAAGTATATAAAATCACCCTTCCAACTCACCGCGCGGGAATTTTTTCAAATAAGTCAGTTTCTCTGGCGCATCCTGTATAATGCATGGTAGTGTAAGTTTGTGTGTAAGAGATGAGAATAGGATAAGGAAGGGGAAGAAATGTTTGCGAGCGGTCTGTGGCTCGTTTTGTTAGGGTACTGTTCCGGCATTCACCTGGTGGAGAAACCACGGAAAACAAGCGATCTACAACTCTCCTCCAGACAGCGACTGAATTCGACCTAGCTGACAAGCTAATGTCGAAAATTTTGCCGCTGTCGGGACTCGAACGTAGGACCTCCCGGTCAAAGGCACTGCAGTGACGTCAGTTCATGCACTGAGCCACCTCTCCCAGTCTTATCACGCATGGGCTTCGGAGTAATCGCGTGAAAAACCGTTTTGGACTGACGCATTATACTCTTATATTAGCTGGATTTATTTTTACGTACTCACAAGATGTATAAATTAGATTTTCGGCTGTACGTCGCTTGTGGAACTTCTCTTGCGAGTAGCCAACAATAGTATGCGAAGATATTTGTATCTATTTTCCCTGGTGGTGCCCTTCAAATACAGCGATCTTCTGGTGGAACCGCTAACCATGTTTGTCGCTGACGCAACTTTTTAAGGAAGGTTTTAAAGGAAGAATTTAAGATGAAATTTAAACATTACATTTCTCAATGAGCTTACGGACAGTTTCTACGTAATTCTCTAACTTGCGGTCGTGTAGAAAGTTATTTTGAAAATAGTTTTTGAAAAATATCCATCTAGCCAGTTTTTACTAATTTAACTGGCTTTGGAACTTGGGATCTTTCATCAACATAGCTTTCACATTATTTGAAGGCCAACAATATTCCCTATTTTCGTTTCGATTCACTAATTTTCGGAACTTACTGTCCATGAAGAGGATTTGTTAAGATCTATTGTTTTAAGACATTTTTAAACAAACCTAGTTTAATGAGTAATGGAAGTAATATGACGTTTTCAGAACTTACAATTTGTTTAGAAACCACATTGGCCTGCCCTAGAGTCCCTCTTGGCCAATTATTTTTTATGTTATGATATCTTCTCTTTCTACTATCCCACGTGCGTGTGAATCTGAAAAATTTGGTATATCCATGTTGAGATATCTATGCTATCCAAGTATCATAGCTTTCTCATTACCATTTTCATATATCTGCTCTTAATGTTAATCACACTGGATATCATATTAACATTACTATCCTTTCCACCATCTTCGCAGACTATAGGAATAGATAGCAATGTAGTGAGACTCCTTTCAAGCAATATTCTACGAGTCGATGAACTCACTGTCAATCAAAGATATTACAGAAAAATAGGTGATACTGTTTAGAAAACACGTGCTCAAATTCCTTTTCGCGTTGACAGAAAGTAACTGTGGTGCCATCTTGCAGAATATTCAAGTGTTTCAATCTTGAAGCAAGTAATTCATCTTAATGTTTAAATATACAAGAGCGCGAACCAAATCATTTACATCCTCCTGTGTTAGAAAGTAAGGTAGGTTTGTAGTAACTCTTATTACAAAATTTGAGGCATTATCAATTTTATTCACGCTTTCAACATCTTCAGTCAGTTTTAAGTAATCTGGTGGAGATATAATGGGAAAGTCTGGTCCATGAGGTACCAATCGATTTGCTGATTCTAAAGAAAGATATTTACCATTATGTATGGATTTTCAAGTTCTTCCACATATATTTGTCAAGCAGAAGTAGCAGCCTGACATATGATCCTTAGGTTATCCCCATATAATTACAAAACACATATGGCGGAATTCTTTTAGCCAGCGACTTATAGTGTTACACATGTGGCACTAACTTTTTCAGCTCTATTTTAGTGACAAAATAACACTCATATGCCCTTTTAACGATTATTAGCCCTCCTGAAGTCAAATTTCACCTATGAACATTCAAAGGCAACCTAATCTCATAGGTTTCATTTTTATCATTTACACGTTTTTATCATTTACATGTTACTTTTCCTAAAAGGCACGTACGATTTAATCCAACGCCGATTAATACACATAAATAGCTGGCAGTTCAATTCGCATCAGATCAAAAAGCTTCCTTTATTACAGAAACTTCTACTCCACTCGCATCGCCACACAATTGTGTGAGTAAACGTTGATTGATAAATATTCTACATGATAATCCTGAATTTACAGACAAAAAGCTAAAATAAATTCTTGATCCAATAAAATAAAATACCTTCTTATAATCGGCACTGTGGTTCTCTGTGTGGTGAAACATGAAAACAGTTTTTATGTCACAAAAAATGGTGGAAGATGGAATATTTCTTACTTCAATTTTGAAATCTTCAGATATAATCATTCGTTGTGTTGGGTACATCACAAATATTGTCTATGGAACAAATAATGTTCAGCTGCGAACATATTTTGTGACTTTTTTGTGCATATTTTATTATTTTTTAACCGTGGCGCAGGGCTCTTCATGAATGGAAGCCCCTAAGCAATTGCTTATTTTTGATTTTCTTGTAGGTAAATCCGGCCCTAGTCGATGATACAAGAATTCTACAAGCAACCCACTACTGACTTCGGAGGTGTAACTGTTAGTGTATCGAATCCCAATTCGCTGGTCGCCCAACCCGATCGAAGTCATGCATTTTTTATGGGCGAAAACAGTCCTAGTACGCCTGCTTTTGGAGGAAGAAGTAAAGTTGGCTGTCCCATTTTATAGATTTATTTTATGTAAAATTACCTCAAGCATAAAAGAAACCTCTAAGCTATATTCAAATCGCCTGTTCGGTTGTGTTCACTGCGACGATGACGGAATAATGAATAGATGACGAAAGGAGAGCAGCGAGATTAGCGAGTCAGGAGAAGAGCCGGCGTTATGACCAGAGCCTCGACTCGTAAAATAAGGCATCACCGATACAGGTGGAATGGGGCGATTGAAACCATAATAATACGGCAAATATGTAATTATTTAGTGAATAAAATACGACCCTGATAACCTATTGCTTCTTTCAGTACCAAAAATGCGTAGACTAGTCATGCAAAGGATAACTGAAACCACATCAATTGTTCTTACTGTGCCGGTAATCACTATTCTGTGACGTGTTCAAGGAGAAACAAAACCCTGTATGTGGTGGCCACAAGAAAAAGCACAAAGCGGACATTGGGAATCAAAACAGAACCTATTTTAAAGATACTGAAAACACTGATCAAAACGAAATTTCCAGATATGCAAACCACCATTCTCTCCTCGTAACAAAGCAAGAGCATATTTCCCAACATTAACTCAGATCCACACAATACAAAACTTCATCCATATCTCAAATAGCTAAAATCCAACACAATTTACAAAATATCCATTTTTCACGCAGGCTACACTTGTGTTAGGATTATTTCGGGCATTGATTGGGTCGTGCGGGTGCCCAGTACTCTTAAATTCCGGTATTGCAACGTAGCAAACAGATATCAATACCATATGTGTAACCCAATCTCTCGAATACGGCTCGCACGTATCATTCTGGATTGTGATGTAGAAGAACTGGTGAGATTTCGTTTAAGGTTAAAATTGTAAATGAATGCCAAGTGTCCAACTTTATCTCATAGTAAACAGAATAGGCGCAAACGAAATAAATGAACGCCGATAATCCTCTATCGTATTCATTTATTTTTCTCCTGAATTTGTACAGAAATTCTCTACGCTGAACATAAAAATATACCAAATCTCGAAGTGCCAGTCATGGAAATGTTTTGGAATTATTTCTGCCAAGATAAACAGAACATTTTTCTGTCGCCATCAGAGAGGGCAGTTGCACTCCGTCCAATGCATATTAAACAAAAACTCGCGATGTTGCACTGAGTGCAAAGCGCTGTCAGACGTGCGGTTAATCCACGCGGGTCCGTCTATAATTTAATTTTATTTTACAAATCAAGACGCAGAAGACCAACTAATCACATTATTTATTTATGAATTATATGAGTTTATACAGATGTCGAAAAAATTTCTAAGCAGACGCAAAATCTATCGTCACAAGCTAGTGGCCTTTCCACTAAATTTTCTTGATAGCTAATGGTATTTCGCAAAAAAGCGCCAGAATCGATGCTACTTATTCGTTCTACCCGGGGATGGCGGTGCTCTTTCCCGACGGGTTGGCGATATCTGGCCCGCAACTTTCCGTTGGCTAGCGGGGGTTTCCACTAGCAGGTATCTCCCCCCAATGGAACACCGCTTCAGACGGGACAAACACTAAGATCTCTGGTCTTCCGGCATGTGTGGTAGTACAGTGCATGTAGGGTGTATGTAAGCGTGAGGATAGGACACGAAAGACGAAGGAAACATCGCGGGCGGTCCGTGGCCCGTTTTTTAGAGATTTTTCTGGCATTCGCATGGTGTTGACAGGAGAAATAACGGAAAACTACCGATCAGAGAATCTGGCTGCTAGACTTCTCCTCCAGACAGCAACTGAATTCAACCTAGCGTGTCGAAAATCATGCCCCCGTCGGGACACGAACCTAAGAGCTTCCGGTCAGAGGCTCTGTAGTGACATCAGATGATGCCCGGAGCCACCTCTCCCGGGCAAGATCCTCTTTCTAATAATTCTACAATCAATATCATAAAAATTCCATCACTTTATGTGTCATTCATTTTATAAATTCACCAATCTATAATTTACCTTATTATAAACGATTGTACAATATCCCAATGATAATCAGCATCTTTAAAAAACACCGCATAACAAATACTAATGGCATCTCAATATATGAATTTTTATTCATTTTCTGTTTCATTATACGAGTAAAATTGGAAGCTTGGTAACAGTAATAATGGTAGCTTGTATAACTGTACCACATCTAAATAAAAAAATAAATAATTTATTTCGTAATGCACCGTTACCAGAACAGATAGATCAGAAGTGAAAAGAGAAAGGGTACTTATCCCGGCAAAAATGCATTTAAATCACCATTAAATAAACTTTCCACGTTCGTCTGGCCGCGAAATCAACTCAATTTGAATATTAATCAATAATTAACAATGGGTGATGTAGCAGCTACAAAAATCACAGAGCTAATAATTCAAAATGCGAAATTCCATACTATTTTTCAACCAGCCTAAAAGACCCTATTGCTAAGAAACCGCAATGATAAAAATAGAAATTGATTATCTCAAACTAACAGGCTGTATTATTAATACTATTTGTGTGAAAGTAGAACGCAATAAAAGTCGTTTAAAAATCCCCAAAAAATGTTTCATATTCGTAGTTTTTGACACAATTCATCATGTAAGGTTGGAAACATTATTCCATTATATGTATATTTTTTCTAGTTTACAAGCAATCGTATCTTGATACTAGTGGTGCTAAATGGCACATACTTTCTCGCGTTATTTGTAACGGCTAAGTAATATTAAAATACAACTAGAACATAATTTTTACTTTCCCGTATACGTACGTGTATATGGAGTATAGGGAAAGCTGCGAAAAATCGATTTCAAAATTTTAATGGTGTCTTCTTACAACTACAAAATTGAAGATAGAGACTTCTCCTTCAAATGAAATCTGTTCTCCATATTGAGTTCTTTCATTAAGGTCAAGCACATTATTTGAAAATTATGGTAGTTTTCGCGAAATATTGCGAGCAATATGTGCAATTTTAAAAAAAATACAAAAACAAGATTTCCCCGAAACGGCTCCATATTATTTCTTTAAACTTTTCGTACAGATAGTGCTAAATGTACTCTATATGTTGGCATAGACGCCATATTGTTCTATTCTTCAGTTTTTTCTAAAATTACAAAAATGTAATTTTTTGACTTGTCTCTCACGTCTTTGATATTTACGTTAGCGGCGATTGGTTCACATTATTATATTTATGAGTACATGTACTTTAAATAATGTTATATACAGTTTTTCGAAAACTCAACCGTATTCTGTCAAACTAGCTCAAAATTACGCACGCTCAAAAACGGCTCCAAATTTTTTCATCAAGCATTCCGAACGGATAATGCTAATTGCACACTTTAATATGACATAAAGTTCATTTCAGTGTATTTTTTTGTTTTTTCAAAAATTACAAAAAATGTAATTTTTTGAAAGATCTCACGCCGTTAATATACATATTTCTAGCAATTTCTAGTAAATACTGTTATATTTGCGAGTTAATGTGCTTGAAATTATTTTAAATGAAGTTTTTTGAAACGTCAAAAATATTCCGTGCTTCATAAGGGCTTCAAAATTCGAATTTACAGTAGCACTGAAGCGCCATTTTCCTAAAAACGGCTCCAAATTTTTAAAAGGAATTAAGGACTTGAACTAGAACTTACGACTTAGGAACTGTAGGAAAAGGCATTTAGGGCGATGTTTTACAGTTCTTTAATAAACTTAAAATAATATTTCCGTTCTACTATTATGACATCGAAAAATTAAGATTTCAAAAAATGTTCTTTAGCGGCGATAGATGGCAGGTGGCAAGAGAATGTGGCAAGTTCGTATTACTAGCCGACACCAAAGGCAATAGAAAACGAATACGGGAAAGTCTGCCAATCTGTAAAACAACTAGGTTTTGTAATCACAATAAAAAATTCATGGAAATTTTTTCCATTCAACACAGATGCGCAGGTTTAGAATGCAATTCGTGTTACTCCTACAGTAGCAGCCTCACCGGAAAACAAATAAATGCCATTTCTGCAGCAGTGTCATTTCTGTCTACACCCTTGCTTAGAATTATTTTAATCCTTTTCTTGAGAAAACAAACTTGGTTTATTTTTTCATCTCTACATCATCCTCAAATTTCAGGAAAATGCATGGATGACCCCTCAGTATCTATCAATGTTTGTTTCTAGGTGTCAAGATTTTTCGTCCGAAAAAAACATCATTAACATGTGCGAGCGCGAAGACGCTACCTTTCGGCGCTTCCCTGACTTCGCGACTGACGTTACTTGACTACGAAGCGTTCCCTAGAGTTTGCTGGGTGCTTAAAGGAGGATTATTCCAAATTAAATTAACAGAGGATTACTCCACGGTGCGCTCAACGCTCCTTAAGGAGTTAGGAGACGCGTTGCGTCTATATAGCTTTAATAAATTTAAGAAAAACAAACAACAAGAAGAGCAACAACAACAACAACAACAATAATAAAAAATAACATGCATGTATCCCGGTTTCGAACCCGAATGCCCAACGTCCCAAATGTTTGCCTTACAATCAAGAGAGAAGGATTCTTGCGGACTATCGCTGACGGCTTCGCAACGAAGATCCGCAACACAGCGGGACCTCGGCCTTGATTTCCCGACGCCCGAAAAGGACACGTCTCCAGTCATGTCTCGTTTTTTTCACCGCCACTAAAATGTAAGGTAGCAAGGTCGCCGTTCGCGCCACACACGCGCTTTTTCCTCCCATCTCCGCCGCAAGAGCAGCGTTGCAACCGGGCCAGAACCGACGCATCGTGCCGCGCGACACTTTCCTCCATAAACCGTGGGCCAAATTGGACGACGCCGCGACCACAAAAGCTTTGAGGAGAGGGCCGTGTGTGCTCGATCGCTGTCGCTAACGTGGGTGTTTCTCGGCACTGGACATGTATGACCAAAAGTGTGTTGTGGAAGAGAAGCCATCGTTTGTGTTTATGGGATGGTCACGAAGTGACATGAAAGTCAGCGCGATTCATGCTTCAAGCTGCAATTCACCACACTTTTTAACCGATAAGTTATGCGGTATTGGAGAATAAATTTCACATTATTTACACATAAAAAAGCGTGGGGATAGGATAATGAGTTTTGTAACGGTGTTTAAAGTCCACCAAGAGCATCATTGGAAATTCTATTTGCACGAAAATCCCGTATTGATGTAAAAGTTTCCGAGAATTCCATGAGCAATTTTCATGCACACAATCAAGAGAAGGAAGCATAACTTACCACATTCTCTAGAAATTTTTGTTTCTCAAGTACTTTACGATGATACCTAAAAACATTAAACTGTTGAAATATACTTAGTAATATTACTTGAATGAATATGACATATTGAGTTGTTCTATATCGGAATAAATTGGTACCCGTTTTTCGCAATTCCTAAATCAGTTGCAAAATAATATCACAAGACCGTATGCAGACTGAAAAATGAAATCACGGCCAGTCATATATTTTATTATGTGCCCAGGTACTCCTCAGGGCCATATACTTCTATATAACTTCTACACACCAGCCGGAGAAGGATTGTGTATGAATGATTGTATAGATGCGAATAGTGAGACTGCGAGATGGTCACCTTATTTCGATTACATGATGAAAACATGGTGTAACTCTTACGCAGGGTTCGAAACCTCAGTCTTGGTGTAATGGTTACTTGGGCGAGCTTGCATTAAGCTCCTGCCTTACCACGCCCGCTTTGAAGACAACTGCCAGCAAGGTGGCAATTTCATACTAATACTATGTTTAAAGATTCGATGTCCTCAGATATTATTAAATCATTGAGCATATTGTTTTTCGAAAACGATTTTTTTTGGGTTTGGTCTGAAAATTATTCCAAATGTATTATGTACAAAATTTGTTTCTAAATAGAAACACTAAGTTGAGAAATACAGTGACTGGAATCCCTGCATGAATAATATCACTTCTATCACTGAAAATGGGCCGGCTGAACGATTTTCTCTTATATTCTTAATACTACATGCATTTACTTGTAGAACATAATATCTTAGCGTTATGAACACGCACAGAAGAAAATTACTAGGTATCATGTTACATTAGACATTGAAATGTCGCGTTCCCCAGAGCGCTCGTAAATCTTACTGAAAGCTCAGTGCCGAGGTGGGAGTTTGAATGACGATTACCTACGTCAAAGTAGAAATTCGTGCAACCTCAAGCAAATGTGAAGGGTCTTCAGAGAAATATGAACACTAAGGCGTGTTTCAATCATATAGGAAATTCGCGATTTTATCATTCAATTATTATATTTATTATGTTCTCCGGTTAGGCGCAACAGACATATTTTACACGGAATGCACGCCTCTATTCTTGTCGTAATTGTTTCCGCAGATTTATCGGAAGACGTCTGCGTTTCTTTGGTTTGCTAGAGATTCTTTTATGTATTACATATGTTGCAGATGTGTTGGATAGGTTCTCATTTTATTTTAGCTGTGTTTTTTAGAGCCTAATCTGTTCATTCATTATGCATGTAACATATTCATTTATTTCCCGGTTTGTTCATTTATCTTTTTTCTCTAATATCACATTTTAAAACACTGACCTCGTTCGTTTTGCTCTCATTGTCAACGATTCTCTGCCATACAGCACTATCCTCCATACGAACGTTTTCATAAATGTCTTTCTTGGTGTGTTCTATATATTTTTCGGTGTGAAATTACTTTCCATCAGTTATTAAATGCTATGTTTGCCTCATCGATTCAAGAAATGACTTTTCCGTTGAACCACCTTTACAAACTCTGCTGCCAAAATGTAATTAACTCACGTTCTGCTATGTTCGTGCTCTCGCAGATAATTTAATTTTTTCAGCACATTACTGGTACATTTTATGTTTATGATTATTTTCATAATTATGTTATTGTAATTTATAATAAAAATAATTTATTTGGAGTATTCTCAGAAATCAACTAATGCATGATTCTCAAATCGGAATCATTACACTCACAGCAGCATCTTACTTTACTCCAAATTTACCAGTCTTTTGACGCTAATAACTATAGTTTTTACTTATCAAAGAGTCGTATTTTTCTTTCAATGTTATTGAATGTTCTAGCTAAAAGGGAGCTTTTAGTAAAGCACGAGTAGAATGTCAAGCACTTGTGATTTTATTTACCGACAGCAGCCATTTGCGACCAATGCACTTCAGATTACAATCTAATGCATTTTCTATACTTCCGCGTTTAAGTTGTGAAACTATCTGACTTAGGAAATGTCAAAGTTACAAAAATTATATGACGTACCCGTTAGCAATGTGCTTACGTAGAAAAATGTATAATCGCGACACCCAAATGCTAACGTCTTAAAGTTCGCCTACATACCACTTCTTTTTAATGGTTAATGAGAGTCTCTGCTACTTAGGATTTGCCAGAGATGGCCTGTCTAAACCGTGTTGTTGGTATTAGAATGTGTTTATGGAGGATTTGACATTGCGAAGGATACCATTATCATTTTCTTCGTCAATGAAAACGAGCATGACTCACGTCACACGTGAACTAACAATCCTTACGTTTAGACAGCATCGTATCAGACATACCATTTTGAAGGTCATGGAATGATAGTTCAGTTTGTACGCTCTCAGAGGGATGGCGTAAGGTAATAGAGAGCTCTTTAAGTCCTCGTAGTGGGGTACGTAAAGGAGAGAGAATATCATTTGTGAGACGCGAAGAGATGCATCGAGACATATCGGCTGATTTAACTCAGAGCAACAATGGTCGCTGTCTCTGTAGGGTCTGTGACCGACCGGTCGTAGGCTGAAGACCCGACGGTAGCAGATTTTCAACTATAGCTATATCGGATGGTTGCATTCCTCTGCTTTCTGGAGGAGAATTCTAGCGGCCTGCTGCTCTGAGGAGGAACACCGCGGTCTTCAGTGATAAAACATCCACTACACTAACGGGGCTAACGATCAAATCATTGGAATTCCCGGAAACACCAGTCAAACAATCAATCGACGAGACGTGCTGTTGACCTTCAATTCCCTTTTCTTCAGACTCTCTTTCATCGGTTTGAACGATACTGACATGCCCTGACCTTCACTTTTTTGGACCTACATTCTCTGAATGAGAAGGCGGGTCGCAGCACTCCTTCGGACAGTAAGCTACGAGCACCTGACCTAAAGGTTATATTGAAATTATTTTGTAGCGTGTGAGGTTGATAACATGTATTGAGAAAAGATATTTCCATTGATTACATGTTACCTAAAAGAGACGAACAGAAATAATCCCCAATCCATTCACTCTTTTCAATACAATTCGTCATTAAGGGACTGCTATTATAATAGGTTCAATGACCAGAGCATCCTCACCGTAAGTGAGATCACTTCATCAGGGGAGGGGGTCAAGGCGTGGCATTTCGATCAACAAGCCCACACAATAAGTTTTAATTACTTGAATTGTATTAGATTCATGCAAATTAACGTAATAAATATGGCACAATTTTAGTACGATAATTCTTTTCTGTTCTTACTGCATCATTAATTAATTATGTCATTACGTAACACCTACATTTCGCAGGATGACGTCTGATTTTTTTTAATTCATAAGACTGCATTTCGCACAAGCGATAAGTGCACGTGAGAAATACATTAGAATGAGCGGATGTATGGTTATCTTGCGAACGACGTGAGAGTGCGGTTGCCCTGGCATACTTCTTAAGTTGGCGGTCTTGGCTTTGCTCCCCGTCCCTGGGGCTCCGCAGCCCCGCCCTGCTCCGCTCCGCCCTGCCCCGCCCTGCCCCGCCCTGCC
>BOPP01000088.1:4645691-4698397 GCA_017312745.1 Gryllus bimaculatus
GCGATAAGTGCACGTGGAGAAAATACCTATTCTTTTGGCTGGAGGCCGAGGCTTGCACATGAGCGGACCGCCTTTGGCGTTCGGTGGCCCATGTATGCCTTAGGTGCGCCCCCCGAAGGGGCCCACAACAACGGGGGTGCGAACGGCGAAGATGGGAAGTGGGGGCGAGGTGTTTTTTCGTTAATTTTTTAGCGCGACGCTGCTACAGTTAACGCGTTGAGAGTCGATTTGCTGATTGTTACGGCGCTGTGATTCAGGAAGGCATTTGTGCCATCTGTTGCGCGTTAATAACCCACATTTTTAAATTTGGTTTCTCCGTGAAGGCTATTAGAGAACCAATTTTCAAATTCAGATTCTGTCTTAATCTTTTTTATAAAGAGTGGTGTGCTGGATGCGGTTAGCGTAATATTCTATTTGGCTTTTTGAACTGGCCGTGAAATTCCGTTACAGTTACGGTAACCTCGTGACCATTTGGGTTCAGGGGACGTCTATCGGTAAAGTAAATTTTCTTATTTTGGTGCTGCCTTACTTGGTTGCCTACAAATGGTACTTAGTGTCGGGGACATGTAGCCTTAACGGCGGCGGGCGGTTCTTAAATAAATATTTTTCGTGGGGGTCACCTTGCGAAATGAGGCGGCACCGTCATTACAATACCATAGTGTTCGCGGATGTAAATAATAATAAGTAATGCCTGACTTGAAATAAAGATATTTTAAAACTAATGGGCAAACAGCAATACTTTCTCGGCTATGTAATGGTTATGTTAATAATAGTTATAATTCTACTAGGCCCTCATTACACACATCGCTAGTCATTTTTTTAGTAATACCTGCCTCTTGGTTTGGTAAAGTTAAATATTATGCAATTATAATCAGTTTTCTGTATGAAGTTACTCCACCGCCGCTTGTGTGGTCATTACGACACTAGGACGGCGGTAAGTAATGCGAAGTTTTGCTACTCTTCGCGAAAATTTCTTCTGGCTTGTTTTTGTTTTGTATCCTACTTTTCTTCTTTAAAACCGCTACAACTGAGTAAACTTACTGATATCATAGACAATTAAGTGATATTGTCTCATTAAGCCTTGCTCCTCAGTTAGTCGGCCTCACATAAGACTGCTTGGTCTTTCTTCCTTTCTGGACTGCCAGAAAAAGTAAGTCCCAAAACGTTTGGCATATGGATCGAACGTTGTTCAACACCAATCTTTAAAAAATAAATATCCGCTCATATTTCTTACTTGATTTGTTGGTAATAATGTTTCTTTAGCAGCATTGCGCTACATCTATTTCGAATCAGATATTATATTCATCAGGTGAAAGTAAAACACCGATGCGTTTAATTGTTCTCTCTGATGCACGAGTTGCCACCTAAAGAACGAAAAATGTGAATACTCGAAATAAACGACGTAGAACGATGTTTTTGACATTACACTCTAAACATTTCTTCTTTCCTTATACTACGTATATACCAAAGTACAATACGTAGTATAGACGGAAACAGTTAAGTAATGCTGTGAACTGACGTTTTATATTGTCAACGGAGATCACTGACTTTTGGAGTTACCCGATTCCCAAATGTCGACGTGTACACACGTAGCACATTGGTTCGTCAATGTAATACCTGTTAAGGAAATTAATAAAAAAAGAGGAGCAGAAAAATTCCAAGCTATTAAGAAATTGTAATGAACGAAGTGTATATTCTATTTGTCAATTTTTTGGGGTGTTGGAGAATAATTACAATATTATTACTGGAGTATAGTTACTATTAATATTATTCATTGATCCTGATTTATATTGTTCTCCCAAGCACTATCTACATTGTATTATTTATAACTTTTAATTAGCTTTTACTTTTCCTCGCATACGCAATTCGGCACAATCCGCCTACAAACTCTTGCGTATGATCGTGAATACTACAGCACACTATTCAACGAATTCACTGCAGAAATATATTTTTTTGTTTAACAGGTTTGAATAAAAAACCATACTTGCACCTTTGAGAATATCTAATTTTCGCACCAAATGTTCAATGTTTCAAGTTTAGTTTTACAAATATGGCAAAAATAAGTGATAAATTCACATTCACCACGAGCTAATCAAAATATCGAAACTATAAAATTAGTTAGGCAATTGAATTTGACCCACTTTACTTTAGCACATTGCTATAAACACATTAAAACATATTATTTTAACAAAAATAGATAACAAAACTTATTTAATTCATTAACTTTTTTCTACTCACTCTATCATTCTATTACATTACGCAGGTTGCCTACTTTTACAATGAATCATAACTTGGATCCACATTCACGTAATGTTCTCCCACGTCTAATTGAGCTAAAAGTCACATTAATCAACATAAGCGAAATTGTATGTCAAATATTAAATCGCTGGCTGTAAAATTCTACGGTCCTCCTGATCTCATTAACCAACTAAACGAATCTACTCCCCGACATCAAAATTTGACGAAATATTTACAGATTGTATCAAGAAATTTACAAGAGCAAAACTCACAACAGTGTTAGCACTTCTTCAATTTTACGACATAACAACTATTTTAATCTGGCAAATCAGACTACATCTTCCTCCATAGATTTGGAAATCCCCGCGGATTACCCCAAAGACTGTTAATGACCTCCAGAGTTAATCCTTTACATTACACAACATTTACTTCCTCTATTTCCACAATTTCACAATAATCGCGCCACAACTGTAAACACGTTCTGCTCAATAAATAATTGCTAACGTCATTAACTTTATTATCACTTATTTTCCTTCCTTAACAATTAGACAATGTACAATAGGCAGGACCACATCTCAACGAGTCAATTAATTTTAATTTTTAAAACCGCCTGGAAGGGACTTGGAAATCATTTTTGACCGGTCAATTTTCACTTTCAGAATAAAATTTCATTTAATAATTTTAATAATTTTTGTCTCGGGATTATTAAAAAATACAAATCAATATTATATTTTCTTTGTTTATATTTCTCTCAACGATCACGTACTTCTCAAAGCGATAAACTGTTCAATGGCTCTGTAAACTTGATATGACCACTTTGTCTCTTATACTCTCACTACCCGCATTTGAAAAAATAATTAAACACACGAACTCTGAATAATTACATTTTTTTTAAGTCATATGTTAACGAAAACACTTCTGCCTTGAATCAGGTGTATTCAGTTCTTACATTCTACCACTGAATTGTGCAAAACGATACCACAATGAGTATTTTAGCCGTAAAAAAAATTATATAGTTAAATATACTGGCATAGACCCGCAAACCGTTATTCAATCGCTTCTGTTATACAGTCGGCGTTACAACAATGACGCTAATTGTATGGGAAACATTAGTATTCTTGATACCGGATAGCAGCACAGGTAAAGTGGATAGAAAATATAGTAAGTAAATAGATATTTTATTCATAAAATAACTCGGCTTTTACTTCAGTCCACTCATTTCCACATCATTAGGAAGTGAAAATCATCTACTGTGTTTCCAGTTAATCAATTCAAGGAACAATTTTCAATTTCTGTTTGGAATGGGCGAAGCGGGCGAAGCAGTAAATCGGAGCGGCTACTATGTTTGACGCCAACGATACTCAAACTACGACTCATATTTTCGAACATTCAACATGTCTCTTATTTACAAGAACTGTTTTCTACGAGCACATTTCATTAAGAAAAAACGTATCTTTAAATTGTATTGAAAGAAATATTTTAATTTTTTTTTTAAATTTTAAATAAAATCAGGCATTTTAACGAACATGAAATGAGCCTTGCACTACAGATTCTTAAAATAACTTAGCATACAATTTTTTATTTTTTTTATTTTACGAAAAAAGCAGCCCGCATTTAGAAAGAACTCAACCTACACTATTCTCTTAAGCGTCTTTAAATCTAAGGTCAAAGTTGATCAAAACATTTTGTGCCGATTTAAAAAAAGTTATTTTTATTACAGAAATCTTCAAAACAATAAACTATTCAACATGGTGCATTGGTTTCTTTTACTAAAACCACGAAAGAAAGCAAACTAATGAAATTTACACTAACAATGATTTTTCGCTGTTAGTTACTCTTCGAAAATTTGAATCTAACAGCCCACGCGACGCTCAAAATGGGACAAGCATGGCATCACCAGCCCTGAACGCAAATAAGAAAACGCATCCCTTGGGAAGCAAAATATCCCTCCAAATTAATTTTCATGACACTATTCATACCTACTAAATATGTTACTCGGTCGCACGGAGTACGAGCTTCAATTGGTGTACCTTTCGGAGACTATGGTGTTCCAGATGAAGGAACAGAGTGACATCATGTATAGGATGACAATGATCGGTACAGTGGGCGCTTACATGCTTCCTGACTGAATCGCAGCATTACGGGTTCGTTAGTTGTCCGTACGCAATTTTGGGCATAATGACGATGGCACTAATTTAGCGCTCAAAAGTAGTTCTTCTACGAAACACTTTTACGAAGATATATATACTCTTTCAGAAGAATCAGCTGATCTTTCACCTTTTTCCGCGAAAGTGCAAGATTATTCCTAAGACTCCTCCGGATACAGGCAAGCAAACGTTTCTGGGTGAACGGATTCTCGCTGGCGCGCTCTTTATGTTGCTTTGCAGATGCATAGCGCTGTGATAGAAATCTTGATTTTCTAAAAGGTGGCACCCATAGGTTCCTTTTTTTAGGCGGTAGGGTAGGAGAACTCGGCCACGGTTCCCCATGGACGCGGCGTCACCGGCACAGCCTAGTAATGATAGGTTAAAATAGCGAATCCGGGCCGCGAAACTACGCTCTCAACGACTAGTTATCCAATAATCAATAATAGCCAACCACAAGCTCTATCACTTTATGTGCATGAAACTTTCATCAATTTTTAATGATGAATTGGGGACGGCGAGGATGACTGGGAGGAAGGACGGAGAGGGCGGCGAAGAGTGAGTGTACGGTTTCATATAATTGGTGGCCATGTGATGGCCATAAATGTAGTTCATATGCTATATCTCTTGAAGGTGGCGGTGTTCATATCGGGGCCGCGGCAGCAACGTGAGTTCCGCGATGTGGGGCGCGACCGGGGCGTCCGATGCTCTGGTTTAGCGGCCGACAGAGATCTTGCCGGCCCCGGCCGGCGGTCGCACCGCGCCGACCCCGCCCGGGCGCGGGCGGCCCCGCGGGGCGCGCGGGCGTTTCTTCGGATGGGCCTCGAAAGTGTGCCGCACCGTGGTCGGCCCCTCACCCTCCTCCCCGCCGGTCTCAGAAATAGGTCGCGGCTAGGCGTGGGGACAAAACAGGGGAGCGCCGATACCTACCTAACTCCGCTTGCTTTTCTTCCTCGCCGTGTAAACGCAGAGCACATTCCTGAAAGGATGACAGCCACAGGCGAAAATATCGTTGCTTGCCTAGTGGTCTCCGTGGTTTCTTTGCCGCGTTTTGTGGAGGTACTGTTTGCTACTTGGTGGTGGGCGGCTTTTTTGCCGGTATTCACTACCGGAAGCCGCGTCCGATGCATGGCTTTTATTTCCATTCCTTCCTTGTCTCTGTCCCGCCTCCCTCCACAGCGATTGGGTCTCTGGTTTCCAATATTGTTCGTGTCCCGGCGTTTTCCTCTCTCTCTTCGCAATGACCCTCGACCTGCTGCTCGGCGGCGTGGAACGGCAAACTGCTCATTGTTTGCGCCGTCACTCTCTACCAATCTTCTGCCGAAAGACCCACCTAGGAAAAACAAAAATATTTATTTACCCTTCATTTCTGGAGAAATGACAAATTTTGATTATGATGAGTTTCGTAGGGGCCGCTCGTCATCTCACGGTCCCTGTGGCAACTACTGCCCCCGTAAGGAGGCATCTTCCGTCTTTCTGGAGCTCCTTAACGGGAGGGTCCAGGTTTTGCGGCAGACGGGATGGCGGTTTGCCGAACTAGCTTCAGTGTTTAGTTGAATTAACCAGTCAGTCTGGAGGAGACCGTTTAGGCGACCGATTGCTTCCTTATCGGTGGGTTTTTCGGTGGGGGGGTTTTTCCTTTCCGGATCAAGTACCAGGTGAATACCGGAGCAGTACCTCCATCATAAACGGGCCACGGACCGCGCACGTATTTCCTGTCTTCATTCCTTCAGGATGTGCTTTTGGGGATTCGGGGCTGGAGCGGTGTCCCGCTGGGGGATATTTCTGAGGGGGGGGGGAAATCTGGTAAACCGGAGAGTTGGAGGTGGCAGATGGGAATCACTTGCCTGGGGATATGAACTACGCCGATTAAGAGATATAGGCTATGAAGCTACATTTATGGGATAATGGCCACGATCGAGGCAGTACTACCTCACTTCTCTGGGCATATGGAATGCGGCTCTCAGTCCACAAGGCAGTTAGGGTCCCCGCATACGATTGGAACTATTAGGTACGCTTGCGAACAAGCGTAGATCGATAGCGATCGTGTTAATAGCTTTTGCGAGAAGAAAATTGCGCAGGCTGAGGGTTTCGCGGGCGGGGCGGGGCGAGCATGGGCGGGTGGCGCGGGCGGCAAGGCGGGGCCACTTGGGTGTTTCTAGGGCGGTGGCGGGGAAGTCAGGCGCGCGGGCAGGCGGAACAGGGTGAGCAGTGGGCATTTCTCTGCGAGCGCCTGGCGATAAAGATCGCTATCGGTTACGGTGTTCGCTAAGTCTAATAGGTTTTCCGATCGTATCCGGGGACCCTGAACGCAGTGGTGTGACTGGAGCGCATTCCATGCCCCAGAGAAGTGAGTGTAGTTTCCTCTATTGTGGCCATTGATCCCATAAATGTAGTTCATGCTATATCTCTTGAAGTGGCGGTGTTCATACCCCGCAGCAACGTGAGTTCCCATGCCGACCTCCAACTCTCGGTTTACCAGATTTCCCCCCCCCCCTCAGAAATATCCCCAGCGGGACACCGCCCCAGCCGGAACAAGCACATTCAACTAAACACTGAAGCTAGTTTCGGCAAACCGCCATCGGCTGCGCAAAACCTGGGACCTCCCGGTTAAGGATGCTCCAGAGAGCGGTTAAGGATGCTCCAGAGAGCGGTTAAGGATGCTCTATGGAGTAGTTGCCACAGGGACCGTGGTGAAGTGAGCGCCTAGAAAATTCCATTAGATCAGAATTTGTATTTCTGCAAAATGAAGGGTAACTAAATATTTTTTGTTTCCTTAGTGGGTCTTTTCGGCAGAAGATTTGGTATATTGATTGGTTGACTGCGCAATACAATGATGCATTGCCTCACGCCGCCGAGCAGCAGGTTCGGAGGTTCATTCGAAGAGAGGGAGGCAGGGAAACCCCAGTGACACGAAATGAGTGAGGGGAGGCGAGAGACAAGAGGGGAAGTCATGGGCGAATGCATAAGCTGAGAAGCGGGTCTCCCGACCATCTCACACTTCGTAGCCGAAGGAAACCCGCCGTAACAAACCCAACAGACAAACCGGGAGAGGTGGCTCCGGACATCAAGTAATGTCACTGCAGTGCCTCTGACCGGGAAATCCCAGGTCCGCGTTGCAATGGTGGCACGATTTTCGACACTAGCAAAATGGCCAGGTCGAGATCAGTCGCTATCTGGAGGACAATTCTAGCCACCGGTTGCTCTGATCGGTAGTTTTCCGTAGTTTCGTCGATGAACACCAGGTAAACGCCGGAGCAGTACCCTAACAAACGGATCACAGCCGCGGTCTTTCCTCCCTTTTTGATGTCCTATCCTTCCCCTTACACCCATTTACACTAACACTCAATACACTACCATACATTCCGGGAGCTTTGAGCTGGGGCGGTGGCAAACGCAATTTGCAAACGATAGCACATTGTGTGCTCGTATACACATGCGAATATGCGAAGTTATCGAAGACGAACGGCCAAAAATAAAGAATGGACATTCAATACATGCGGCACTTCTACTGATATCTCAGCATAGTGTTACAGGACTATCACGTACTATCATGTACTGTCAAGTACGTAAAAGATCTTATTAATCTTATATACATAATTCATCCCAATTTCAATATGCATTATATAATTTGGCCCCGCGGATTAGCTCATCGGTCAGCGTGCTCGCTTTCCATAACGCGACCTCGGATTCGATTCCCAGTCAGGCAACATTATACTATGCGTTTTCCTTGCAATGTCCCATTTTCCCTTGCAATGTTGCCGTGTGACATTGAGAAAACTCATTTCTCTGATTCAAAAGACCGTAATACGAAGTAGGGATGTCTTCGTGCTAACAACATGTACCCAACATTGCAGCGAAGCCGGGACGCTCCAAGTAGGGCATATCCCGTAAGTGGGCTGTCGCGCCAAGTACACACAGATTACATAATTTATACAAATTGACTGTTTTTAAAATAATATTTTTTGTCACTAATTTTGTGGTCAGTAATTTCATTATTTTGGACGATTGGGGTGAGGAGAGACCCCCCCCCAATCCCTTCAAGATCCCCTCACTTGTTATGTTGTCAAAGTTCTGTAGCCGAGCCGAGGCAGTGGTGCCCAGAGGTAAACGCGTCTTGGCGCCGTTACGGAACGATGGGTCGCCCCCGCGCGCGCGGAAGAGGAGAAAGCAGAAGGCGCAGAGACGGCGCGCAGGCGTCGAGCGGCCCCTCTAATTAGAGAGAGAGGCCCCATAGTCCCCCCTCAAAAGGCAATGGGCGCATTCATTTTTATGGAGAAAAGAAGTATAGTCGTTTATATGGAAGTAATCGTTAGGAGGTGCTCGCGCCAGTGCCAGCACCAGTGTCGGGGTCAGTGCCAGTACCATTGGGAGTGCCAGTGCTAGTATTAGTGCTAGTGTAAGTGCGTCTCTGGAATGTTTTATGAATTCTTCCTCATTTGGACGTAAGAGAAAGTCATTTTTCCACAAATTTCAAATAACATTCAATTATTAAAACCGATACGTAAGTATTAATGCCAAGTAAAATATTTTCAGCAGCAAACCAGAGTTCTAAACTTTCAATAACGAAAATCCTGTATATTTCAACAATGGTATTAAAGCATAAAGTACTGTTAAATTTTGAAAATGTGCATACATTTTTAACATTTATTGTTGTTTAATTTATGAGTCAATGGCCCCCTGGATCAAATTTTTTTGGTTTAGAATTTTTCCTTTGAGCCCTTGAACAGATGTCGAAATGGCCTTTTTCTTTCCTTCAGGACTTAAATGTGGCATAAAAATCTGCGCACGCATTCTTGTGATTTGTGAGATTTTAGAGAGCAATTTTATTTCGTCAGAAGTATCATTTTTCTCTATATTCTTGTAGTAGTGTATCGATCCCTTCACGTGGGGTGTGGCAAAAGATAGACAAAATCTGCAGCTCAAAGATTTTCTATTATATATGAGTGAATATATAGTTTTGTTATCAAATTTTGTCAAATTCTGTGGTTGATACCTTTATTCATAATTGATAAAAGAGCAGCGTTAGTGGTTTTGGACCTCAAAAACGTGCGACGATTGTACTTTCCCATACGTTTGCATATGTTTTAACATTTCTTGACGTCAAATAAATACGAACAACCAGATGCACCAATTCACTTTGAAAGATTCACCCGTAACCCTGTCTCCTCAGCAGGAAGCCAGTGCTTTTCCTGAATGAAACTTTGTATTATTGTAATGAAACTTTACCGTAATACTCAAATGATAAACACAAGATTTCTTCCAGAAGATAATTGCCAGGTGTTCAGATAGTTTGGCAGTTAGCCCAACGACTGTTTCGTGCGATGTATGAAATAAAATAGAACCTGTTTCGCAGTGATATGCATGACATGACCATAAGTGCTCACCGCATGCTCCACAGCGAGGGTCTTAAATGTGTTGGTAATTACCGGGGCAAAAAGTATGTTGCTGGGCGTGGTATCACACGCTTCAAAGTGCTTAAATTGTTCTCTGGACGTAAAATTACTTATACCTGCAACTTGTTGCAAGTTTTTGCAAACCATTGAATATCAAGGTTACACTGAGGATACGAAATCAACGAAATCTACTTGAAGTGTACTACATAGAAACGTAGCAGACATTCTCTGTTTCTGAAATAGTAATCCTAATTAAATCGATTAGAATTGAAATATCACATGTCCATATTTTGGCTTGTTTGTGTGTGTCAATGTATAGTTTGTACGTACGTCTATTGTATAAAGAAATACCATATGTCCCAGTGCACTCTTTGTGGATTAATAGTGACTGATATATAGTCATTTAATGAGTTAGTTAATGAGTTAAATAAAGAGCCAACGAATGGGTTTCTTTCTTATACCTTTAAACTTTCAAAATCTATTTACTCACTGAAATCAATTGAATTTCGAAACAAAAACAGCTTTTCCAAATGTATCTATGAATCCAAGAAATAAACTTTAAAAAATGCTAACTCATCTAAAATATTACAGTACATATTGGATAATCATAACATTTTTTTTCATTGCATACAATAATGGGATACTACTAAGGAAGAAGAAGATTCACTTATTATGTTGAAAATATTTTCTGTTTTGTACGTACTGTATGTTACATAATGTATTAAGTTAAGCTGCAGTGTATTTATGAATTCTTTTTTTCCTTAAGAAATAGATATTAATTTTTGTTAACAATATTTAAGATTTTTCTAAATCTGGTAGCTTGATAAACTTACATCTTCTGGATGTTTAGAATTCAAACATTACGTGTCCATCAATTTACGTGAGATGTATTTTTAAAATTTGTGTAATTTAAAGTTAACACAATTCCTTAAGTATTCTAGTTTTATATTATACAGTTACTATGAGTATTTTGTTCCTTAGTGACGAAATACATACTTTTCTTTCCTACTGAAAAATTAGGTTTTGTGGACATATGATCTTTCATTTTTAAAGGATTCAATTGTGATTCAGAAGAGAAGTACCGAACTAACAAAGTTGCACTGCTATGCAACGTATGTAACTCTTTTGGTTTTGATATGTTCTATAAAGAACGTTTATATTGTATGTAGGAAAACGTGTGTTTCTAGGACCACTGCCAACATCATTTTACTTTCTTTAATATTATACAATTAGTTTCAGAAGCCATCTCATTGAAATAGAGCTGACATACTGGTTATGAATCTGACACATGGGAAATCAACCAAAGTCAAAATCTTAAGATTCATTCAATAAGAACATGCGGTACTGATGAAAGGGAATCTCTTTCTCTAAACTCCAAATTACATTGTATTAGTAATTTAATCTCGCAGACTATTGAATGATATTGTATTTTATGTTCTCGATAACTTCATGTCGAGAGGTACATTTATTATATTTAATTGAGTGTTCTACATATTGTTAACCAAATAATTATTTGCGATAACTCAATGTGCATGTGACATTTTCACATTATTACAACATTTACATTATTACAACAGTTGAATAAAACAAAAACTTTCGTTTTGGTGTGGAACAGTTCTAAGAAGTCAAGAAGTGGTAACAAAACTCGCGAAACTGGTTTTCTAGTTGTCGTTCCCAAAATTTGTCAAAACTGAATTATCTTAAGAAAGACGCGATGATTTGGAACATCTCAAGAGTGAAAGGTGGCATAATACCATAAGTCAATTTGAATGTATGATATTTGTTATTTTGCATGAATTTTCAAGCAGTAGTGCACGAAAGTAAACAATTTTATATGAAACGTCATATGTAAATTGTAGAAAAAATTGTTCTTTTGAAGCTATTTTATTTTTTTTTAATTAAAAAGATTTAGGACAGTTTATTTGAAAATTGTTTTTGAAACAATTAATCAGACCCTTCAAGAAAGTGTGTTTTATAGCTGATTTATTACATTGTTTTTCTTTCAAAAAGGTTTTTCTTCTGTCCGCCTTGACGTCCTCAAAACAGCTCATTTAGCATTCCAACTAATCTTACTTGATTTTCTTTGAAAAATTCACTCAGACCTTTATATGGGTAGCCAATTTAAGGCAACCTGCACACGTCTCACCCAAATCATCAAGTTCAAATCAATTTTCATTCTTCATCGTATTAATGTCTTTCAATTTTAAAAACGACACTCAAATACAGTAATAATTAGTCAGGCGCATTGAGATACAGAAATTAAATTGAGCGATTTATTACTATTCATAAAATTCTTATATATTTTATTGGGAGGAGGAAGGAAAATGAAAAAAAAAACGCTTGAGGAATCTGATGCCAATTATTTTTTTAATTTTTGCCAACAAACTTACTACCAGACCAAAGGTTACCAGCGGGGTTCGCCTGTTATTGATCGGAGAAACCTCGGAAAAGTACAGATCAGCGCCATCGGCCGGTAGAATTCTTCCCCAGATTGAAACTGATTTCGACCTAGCTCTGTAGCGAGAGGTGAAAATCCTGCCACCCACGGGCCTCGAACCCTATGCCCTCCCGGTCAGAGGCACTGGAGTGCCACCAGCTGATGCCTCGAGCGTCCTCACCGGTGCCACCAGATGAGCGTAGTGGGCCGCGAGGAGGCGCTCGCCGCTTCCTACTAGTGATGCGACATCGATGTCGATGTTTTTGAAACATCGATGTTTCTGTAGAATCATCGATGTATTAACACCCACGTTTTTTAACATCGATATTTTGTGATCGATGTTTGTATACTTTTCTGACGTTTTGTTTCTGAATGAAAAATTCAAATGATACCAATACTGTAAAAGTGAAAATACGAAATACTAACTAATAATAACACTGTTATTGACGAGTTGGAACCAAAGGAACGCATACAGGCACTACATGAACATGAAGGTACATTGAGGTAGTGGAAACATGCACTACCTTCATCGACCAAACTCTCTCGCGATAATCTCTATGACCTTGTATTTCCTCTTCATATTCATTTTGCATATTGAGTTATGGTGAACAAATACGCTGTGAGCGTACAGTCTGTCCTTTCTTCCCGTACGGCGAATTGATATTGACGAACACCTTGAAATTAAATTTTAATAGACACGCATCTAACGTTAGAGGTTACTAATCAAGTCTAACAACATTGATGTTGAACAACATCGACGGTTTTTAGCCGATGTACTTTTAACATCGATATTTTAATTTTCAGCATCGATGTTTACTAACATCGATGTTTTGCCGCATCACTACCTCGTACGCCCAGCAGACGAGCGGCGCGACGGGCTCGGTCGCCGGCGCGGGCGCGGACGGGGCCACGCCGCGCCTTACGTAAGGTTATGTAAGGCGCCCTGCGGCGCCCCGCGCGTCGTGTCGCCTGCCTTCCTGTCGCGGCGGGGGGGGTTCGGGCAGAGCCCCGGTGGACGGACATCCGCCGCTTCCGCATTGGAAAGCCTCGAAACTTTCGAAGAAGCAGCACACGCCCCGTGAGGGGACGCTCTTGGCACCGAGGTTACAATTAAGTAACGGGCGCTAAGGTCTAGGGACATGTTAATACTCAGATATTGATGCATCTAGAGCGTAACGTCATTGATTGGTTAGTGATTCCGGGCGCTTCAACTATTTTCATTGGTCCCGTAAGAGTAGTGCGGGTTTTTATCGAGGTGTGGTGGTGATCTTCCTCCGCAGGATCGTGAGATCGGGCGGCAATTGATTCGAGAAACCACGGAAAACCACCGATCAGTGCAGCCGACCGCTAGAATTCTCCTCCAGTCAGCGACGGAATTCGACTTAGCTATCTAGCTGGTGTCGAGAATCTGCAACCGCACAGAGTGTAATTTTGGACATCGACGTGGCAAAAATTTTAATAGCAAAACTTAAAGAACTGATCTGACTAATATCATTATTATAATTTACTATATTATTCAAAAAGGTAAAATATTACAAATTTTATGTAATACAAGTCGTTATAGCAACATTTTAAGAATTTTAAATATGTTAAAATGGAATAAATGAAGACCAATAATTTTACAGTAAGAATCATAGGAATTTTTACCCTTAAAAAGAATGAAAACAAATTAAACAATATATACAAAAAATAAGAGAAGTAAAGAAGAAATGTACGCTGAAATACATACACTAAACATGAAAATAATGAACTTATTCAGAATCACTGATTATATCAGAAGAATCTTCTTGATCATCTGCCTCTGTTGCTGATTGATTCACTTCTAGAATATTAAACATTTTTTCATTCATTGATTTTTCTTTATGGGTTTTGGAGTAACCTGTAAACTAGCTATATAGGGATCAGATATAAAAAGCAATCGCTTCAAGGGTCTATATTATTGTCGATTCTGGTGGCCTTCCTAGAAAGACTTCTCTGTACTGCATGTTATGTTCATTTTTGACTTCTTGGGCTTTTTTGACTGACTTTTTGTCCAATAGGAAAAATGAAATAAAATTTTGTGTAAAGTTACAGGAATTGGATAGCAGTTGCAGTTATCCACGCAGATATTTTGAATATATTTAGTTAATTTTTTCACTTTACCTAAATTAATTCTCTCATCAGAATTTATTTATTCTAAAATAATTCCTAAACTCTTGATTAAGTCCAGATTATCTCCTGTTATTTCTGCAGCCTTCCCAGGGAGTCAAAAAAATTGTGAGCAGAATTCCCATCGTTTGTATTGCCATGTTGGAAATGTTTTCAAATATTATTTCCTCCTGAGCAAGCCAAGAAAAATTGAAACGAAGAAAAAGTTCTCAATACCTTCCTAGTTTCTCTTGTTTAATACAAGGGTCGGGCAAAATTTCTTAACTTTAGGTTTCACACACTCCAAAGTACTCTAAGAATTTGTTGCAATTTTCAATTCTTACAAAATATGTGCAAATAAAGCATCTGCCTATGAGTTTTTAGGTTTTATAACCCATATTTCGAAGAGTGCCCTCCAAGAAAACGAATAACACATTCTGTAAAGAATGGAAAAATTAATACATTCGCAAATATTCGCAAAAATGTTCTCAATTTTTGACTTTGCAAAAGTACATGCTTTTATACCACATTGATCCCAAGTTGGTTCTATGCATTAAAACCGTGGATAAACTTTTCGATATGTGTTTTCTGTTAAATAAAGAAACAGGTTCTGATGAGTCGTCGGAAGATGGATTTCAAATTCCAAAGGCTGCAATGAAAAGAATAAACTACACAGATTGCACTTTTTAAATAGCTGTGGCTTTGAATATCACCACAGTACGCACAGGACAAGCGAACCCGCTGCACTGAAGTGAACAAACCTTAGCGGTGCTGACACGGACAAGTTGGTACATATTCATATAAGCTTTGCCTGTACCTCGGCGAATTTCTAGTGAAATCAGTACTGTTACCATGTGGTCGGAACATTCTTCTACTGAAATAAGAAATGTTACACGTTCTGGTCAAGTTGAATTTTTGACTTTCTGCCCCGTAGATGGCCAAAATTACGCACTGTCCACCGTCGGGACAGGAACCCAGAACCTCCCGGTTAAATGCACAACAGGGACAGAACTCGATGCCCTAAGCCACCTCTCCCAGCGCGTTACTTAATGCACACAATTTTATAGTTTACGAGTTCGTTGCTAAATGAAAAGCATTCAAACACCTTTTGCATCAAAAGCAAAACGAGGATCGTCATTTGTCAATTTGGCATTAGATAAAAGAGTTCGTTGGTGAAGGCATGCGTAGAAGGGGGCATAGTTCCACTGAAAATTTGGAAAAGGAGAGCCATAGCCTGACTTCATAAAACACTTCATTTTTTTAAATATATTTAATCCCTTATTTTCCTATTTAACATGGCAATTTGAAAAAACAAGTTTATGCGGTATTTGGGAAGGGACTTTAAATAATCTGACAACCGTGTAAATGGTTTAACATCAAAATAATCGCATTTGTTAATTGTATTGTTAAAGTTATAATTTCATTTTCATTGTAGAATAGTTTGCTTAATCCCAAATAAAACTGTCGTAAGAAGATAAAGTTCAATAAAAAAGAGGGCCCGGAAATGTAGGTGCCCACCACCTTTTGGTTTACGCTACGCACACCTATATTCGTTGATAGGGTTAGAGATAAAGACATTCGAGTTAAAGAGGTTCAGTTTAGAGGTCCAAGGTATTAGCATTCTAGTTAATAAGGTTCACGCTAAGGAGGTTCGAGTTAATTATTCTTATTCATGTCCAATACATTTATTGTGTTTCCGTGCTTACGTGTTATAAAGGGAATTCATATATAATGAATTGTTTATTGCCTTGATAGCCTACAAAACTACTTCCAGAGGCGGCCAATAAACTGGTTACTGGCCAATAAAAACAGTGATGAACAAGTAAACCATAAAGACTCTATGCATATTTTTATTGTAGTGGTACATTCAGCTCTAAATCCAATATTATAATGACAACCTACCCAAAACGCATTCCAACGTAATATCGGTAATGAACACTGATAGAGGCAAGTGTCCACGTACCGTCTTATGTTATGAAGGAGCCAGTTAACTGGAGGTCGAGGCTTCGGTCCCTGTAATATACTTGACGTGTTTCACATCGGTGAGTTGTGGTGCCCACCGGAAACGAATTCGCAAGCCGACTGCTCTGATCTGAAGCTTTAATGGCCAATTTACGCTTCCATAACCCTAAATCCTTTCTTTCCTATTCCGTCTTAACTCCGAGTATTAGAGCTGAGCCATGGGTCCGGACTCACACTCACGCGACTAATGTGATTCATCCAAATTGTAAATTTTTCGTAATTTTAAAACCTCAATACTTTGATATCTTTGCAAAAAAGAAAAAAGAGAGTACAACATACACAGACGATATGAAAATATATTTAGTATAGTTATAATTTTACCAAATGATAGCCACGACCACCATACTAGGTCTCCATATTTACTTCTGGTACCCCCTCGCATGTAGACCACACATCATTTCTCTTCAGCACCTCATAATACGATTATATATATATATATATATATATATATATATATATATATACTATGCATCTTATAATACGACTATAAATAAAATCACGAAAATTTGCTTGGTAGATTAAAGTACGTAGAATTTATTTCTGCATTCTCCGAAAAAAGGGTCCATAGTCCTATGGGTCCCTCTTCTGGCTACCACCTCAATTGTATAAAACTCAAGAAATAAGTTGTAATTCTCGAATTAAGACACAGGCTTCAAATTCATTTTTATTGCGCTAAATATTAATGTAAGTGATATTATCTCATTCGTTTCTAACATTTTCAGCATTGAAATGATATGCAGCATAAATATTTGATGATTTTATCTCCATTACACGTATTAACAGTGAAACTAACTTTAACTACGATGCATTTTAAACATAAGAGATCATAAGCTTTCTTTCCTTGTCCTGAACACAAATATCTCAATTCCCGCAATAACGACAACAAGAATATTATAATTAATAGTCAATATTTATCATCTTTTAAAGCACACTGGCAACCATGAATTGATAGCAACCCTTTCTAATCAAAACAGATTCTTCAATTGGGGACGTCTTGTTTACTAATTAGTAAAAGGAGCGCTGGAGACAGAATAACGAGAATACAACGGATCACCAGGCTCCTATCGAGAAGAACCAGCCCGGAGGCAGGGGTGGGGTCGACGGGGTTGGGGAAAGGGAGGGGAGTGGCAGGGGGCGGGGCCGAACGCCCCCAATGTCGCGGCGACGAAGCGCAAGTCACTCCGGCCGAGCGCACCGTCAGGCTTCGGTTGGCCCTGTAAGTAGCGGCGTTCGGCTTGAGCAATGGCTCGGAAAACAGGAGATCACGGGCATTTCCATACACTGCTTCCAGAAAATGAGCTACGTCGCGGGCCCTGCTTCATAGCTATCGTTATTATCTTTGCTTTCTCTGCTAGCCGTTGGTCTAGGAAGAATATCGTGTAAAACCTTGATGGGAAGCAACTATATCACACCTCGAAGAGTAGGGATTTTGATTATTGACCGTTATTTTCTTCCCTTTAAAAATAAATTTTGTGGTATGCACGTATCGCTTATGAGAGATTTTAGGAATGATTATTCCTTAATCATATTAAGCGTATAATTTCTGCATTTTAAACCAGCGAAAACATTAATCACATACTACAATTCAAAACTTAATGTTTTGAATGCTATTAGTAGCCCAGACAAACTAGAGCAAAAATGGAGATCGAAGGGGGAGACATTCCGGAGTTTTGAAACTTGGCACAATTGTTTATTAGTACCTACCGCATATTATACTAAACATTCTTAAGTGTGTGGAGAGAGCCGGAGTTGGGGGAGGACGTTTAAACGTGTTTGTTCAACGTTTTTTGCATATACATTCGTAATTGCCAATTGTATGTTTGTATTCAAAATTTAAAGTAGGCACTATATTTTATAAAAAGTCCCTACTAGTTTTGTCGTTAACCTTTTTAAAGTTATGGGCTCGAAACCTTCTTCCTTTTATTTACTGCAAGCCCCTTCCTTAGACACTTCGCTTATACGTAAAGATGATGTTATGAGATGTTCAATGCACGGAATGAAATTCATTTTATCAACATTTATCTACAATTTTTTTCGCTTATTTTACGCAAAAAAATTAATATTTTACATCACGTTCAGTCAGTAGGTACTAAAAAGGGGGTGTTAACTGGAAAAAGGACATACAAACTTCCTTTTTCTGTATGTTTTATGTACCCAAGCACTAGTTAAATCCCGTTTTAGATCTCTCAACCCAGTGCTAACTCCGGGACGCCCGAAAGCCGGATTTTTTCTGACTTATACCGAGTTTTTCTCTTTAGCTCTTTAACCTTAAGTCGTGTAGAAAAATAAATTGAATACATTTTAAAGAGGGCAAAAGCTGCTACAACTTTTGTATAGAACATTTTTATACAGCGATGGTTGAATTCGACATAGCGTCACAACTTATTTTAAAAATACGTCACGATTCGAACCCTAGGATCGTCCTGTCTGTGTCAAAATCGACATATTTCAGCAGAATGGTTGCGCTTAACAATGGTTTAATCGTCAGTAAAATACTTCAACTATCTAATGTTTATGATGTAACTAGATGAGTTTGAAAGCCTATCTGATCGCCTTTAAATTGGTAACTTAATATCCACGAAAAAATAAAACATAAGGATGACTAAAGCCGACCTGCAAGGTCGAATTGGCTATGAGGCTGTACCGACTCAGAACCTCCGAAGGGTTCGAGTCCCGCCTTGGGCATGGTTATTTGTCCCTTGTCTCCCATGTTTGTGTTATCCCAAATGAGGTTTAGGTAACCCAACGTACGCGACATTTCCAAGAGCTTGTGAACGTCAGTGTACGAAGCATGTTAGGAAAGTAAGTTCAGTTTCAGCTATGGCAAGTGACTTAATAATTGTGACAACTATGTAGAAATATAATTTACGAAATTCTCTTTCATGTAAAAATATAGTTAGTTGCAAAAAAAAATTATTGTTTATTATACGATACTTACTTTCCGAACACGCCCTGTACTTACACAATTAAATGTTGGGGATATTATTTAATTTTACGATGAAATTCTTTATTGGATTGCTGAGGGACAACATAAACCAATATTAGTTTACGAGTCGTTTAAAATTATCCAACCAATTCATTTTTTCGCACTTATTTTGCATTCAGATACACTTTGTTCTCCTGTAACATCTACCGTTTCCGATGTTGCTAGGCAAAACGACTTCCTCTCCCTCCCCCTATTCAATGAATTACAGCTTAATACTCTTGGCAGTATTCCATTATAAGCTCATTTGCATTTCAAAATCATGTTACAGAATTATTAAGTAAAACTTGCTTATCTGCAACTATCAACTATACAGACGCAAACATTTGTGTCACAATTGTAGTTATTATATATTTTGCCCCCCTCACACAAGCACATGCAAGGATTAGTTATCAGCATTTCTTGGATATAATCATTAGTAATTATACACAAGCACAATTACCCATGGTATTAGGTACAAGAAAAATGAAAAGTTATTCAGATAATTAATAACGAAAACATAAGTTTTGCAAGATAAACATTGAAATGAAAGTAAAGATTTCACTACAGAAAAATGTTATGTTTATAACAGCAATGATTACCATGGCAAAATTGAAAGTACTCGCAGTTTATGCAGCCACAAAGGTGGAGGTCAGTCGGTTCTGACAATGCGCAAGTAGGTTATCTTTCGTTGATTTCTGTCGTCCTCAATTCATCTATGACCTTCAATAAGTAATATTTAGCAGAGAATGTAATTCACATTCTCTCACACAATGCTTAAACCACCGAGTATGCAAATATTACTCCTACTGATCCCCTACTCTTGTTTGGGTAAGCAAGAATAAATAAACAGATCTTAAGTTGCACGATCCCAGGTAAACGATTTGGTATGTTCCTGTTCCTCAATAGAAGACTAATTATTTACCAAATATTCCATTTCTTTAAAAGTTTGCTACTTCATCGTATTAATAACACTCATCAATATTTTAAAACATTTAATGAAACAACATACTATACTCTTTAGTTTTGACAATACAAATACGCATATTTTATTATGTTATTTTGATCATGTTTTTGGAATTGATAATATAGATAATTTGACTGATAGATGTTTCCAGGCACGTCAATGACCATGGTCAGTATTCCCATTAGTGTACTAAATGTTTGATGACTGGAGAAGGCGGTATTCCATCCCGGTGGTTAATGCGATCCGGCGCTGTCCTTTACGTCGGTCGGTATGCGGGCGAATTTCCCGTACAGTTGTCTGCCCTCATCGGGTCCCAGCGAGGACAAGCTCTAGCCTCTGGAATGGGCTCCTGGTCAGTGTGATAGTGTAGTGCATGTAAGTATGTGTGATAAGATGAGAAGATAGGGCAAGGAACGGGAAGGAAAGATCGCGTGCGGTCCGTTTCTTAGGGAACTGCTCCAGTATCCGTCTGGTATTCATCGTAGAAACCACGGAAAACTACCAATCAGAGAAACTGGCCACTAGATTCACTCCTCCAGGCGGCGTCTGATTTCCACCTAGCTATGTAGCTGGAATCAAAAATCCGCCATCGTCGGCATTCGAACAGAAAATCTCCCGTTTAGAGTCGCTGTAAAGAGAGCCGCCAGGCTGACTTCGACCATAACTCACCCGAGGTGGAGGATTTAATGTGATCACAAAATAAAAGATGTGTGTAATTTTAATTTATATCTTTGTTTTAAATGTATAATTTTATCTTTTAAGGTTTTTTTCTTACAAACAGACAGAGAAATTATTTTTTGATGTGTTTATTTTTAGAAATATTGTGCTCAGAAATACAAAAGAGAAGCGCACAGAAATAAATATAGTATGAAAACATCCTTCCCGAGACTTTGTTGGTTTTTCCAGAATCGCCTCTAATATTCCTTCTCTCGACATCAAAATCTCTATGTTGGAAGTAGTGCACGTCGCGTACATTCTAATGTTACATAAGAGTATGACGATGACACGAACAATAACAAACATGATAAATAGCAACTGAGTCCATGGTCAAGGTTTTTTCCTCAATGCTGAATGAACGTGGACTTGCAGAGGCATTAAAGATCGCGCAGAGTTGCAAATGCAATTCCGACAGTACGTGTAATGTCGACGAGTGCGAAAAAAAAATTTCTTTCAATGAAAATAATGGCGGTGAGAGCACAGGTTCTTTTTTATTGTTTATAACGGTCATAATTATGATAATTTTATTATAAATAATGTAATTCTAAGATTTTAGCCGTTCTCATTAAACGTTATGCAACACAGCACACCAAGCCTATTTTCTAGTGCCTTCTAAAACCCAATGTATATGTAAAATTGATTTTTCTAAATGACATCAAATTAAAATCCAATTAAAACGATGTTTTTTTTATTTTACGGTACTTTTATTGAGATATTGTCTTTTTATGAGAAAACTTCATTTTTTTACGTTTTTTCAAATATTTGTTAGTCCCTTAATAGTTTAATTGAAATTAGGCTTTCAAAATATCGCAGAAGAGTAATCACATCTTTTCCAATGGAGAATTACCGCCATGTATAATAATAATAATAATAATAATAATAATAATAATAATAATAATAATAATAATAATAATAATATTCAGAAAACCTCACGAATGTGACTTGGAAGTTTCTGAAAATGCCCCATTTGTGCCCATTTTTAGTCAAAAGCTTTTTTGATTTCACAACAATTCATTGGGTATTTTATTCATGGATTTTTGTTATGAAAATGGCATTAAATTACAAAATTCACTTATTCAAATAATAATATTAAATACTAATCCACTTATAACAGTTTTGAATGTTATGACTGAAAGATGACTTATGGCATATAATTTCGTGGAGTGTGCTATAACCGCAAAAAATCAAGAATCAATTTGTATGAGTGTTTTGAGAAAAAAAGTTGTTTAATCAATTTTGGAAAATTGTCATGAATCTCAAGTCAACAAAAAATTTCTAAAAAACATAAATCATTAATATTTTGAAAACATTGCACTAAACAAAATTATTTATGATACAATTATGAAGAAAAGACTGCGTTAAAGAAATAGTTTGCATCACTAATGGCGGGTATATGACAGGTTCGAAAACATTTCGCACTCGTCGAAAATTCAGAGGTTTTAATGAAAATCGGACTTGTGCAAGATATACAACTGAACTGTCTTTACTCAAGAAAAAATTAAACAGCTGGGATTCAATTGATAAAATATTTATAATGTCCTAACTTCATATAATACGTATATTATAAATCCCTTCTCTCGGCCAATTCTAAGTCTTCGGATATCAAGATCGATCTGTGAATATACATTACGGGGAAAATCCAGAGTATGGTTATGGTTTAGACACTACTGTTGTTCGCAGACACACAATGGTCTGCATGGCTGACAGACGGACAGACAAAAAAAAGTGAAACGTATGTTTCCCCACCCCACTGCCCCACGGACAAGAGATTATGTGAGATGAGTTCTGAGGACAGGACCTGTTTATCATCTTAACCCTTTTTTTCAGCTCTGCTTTATTTAGTATATTATATTAAAATTGTGTCATACACTTGTTTTCGAAAAATTGCAGTCCACTCTTTATGATGAATTCAACGATTAATTGAGTCTTGTTTGTCATTTGATTTCACAATGGTGTTATGTTTAATAAATTATTAAAATTCTCTAAAAATTGTTGGAGAACAACGTGGCAGTAATGAGGGTAAAAGCTTTCATCACTGTCAATACTTAATTTCATATTTATGAAATTCAATTTTAAATTCATTTCAATTTGTTGCCCATGATAAGAAATTTCAATTTTCAATAAATGTTTCGTTTTTCTTCTTAATCAATTTGTGACTTGGGGCAATTGCGAATTGAATTTTCAATAATTTGCTTTACGTTGAGAGGTTCGTTTTTGATGTTTCGCCTTATTTTGAAAGAAGATAAAATATTGTAATCTTGCGAAGGATATAGTAGAAATTTCGCCAGAAAAACTGTTCTTGCCGAGTCCTGATAACGAAAATGTGGGTTAATCCTGTTCCTATAAACTTTTCCTCGAATGCATCAAAGACCGGCAAAAAATTGGTGATAGCACCGTTTCTGTTTTTTTTCTATATTATTAAAAAATGCGAGAAATTAACATTGCTAAAGCCCAATATTGAAGATGGTGCTTTTGTCTTAAATGAAATGTGTTCGAAAAAATTAAATCTTTAAAACCGGTACTGAACATTTTTTTGAAAGAAGGCAAATGCCGCAAAATTTCTGCTTAAAGTTATGCAAATTATAAAATACATTTTCTAAAACGGCTTCAATTTTTTTCATGACCGAGCCAAAGTGGCTTAAGAAATGGCACAGGTCTAATTTTCAAGTGAATTCTGAACTTTTAAGAATTGCGGAAGTTACAAATAATGCAAAAAAGAGTGCGCTCCTGTGGCATCACTGGTTTTAATTGGCTTCCTATAAGAGCTATGTTCCGTTTATATCATGTATCGCGAAGGCACGCATCGGTTACTGTAATTGATAGGAAATTACCTTTCTTTTCTGGAATTCTCTCCAAATTGACGTGGGGAACGTCTCCGCTGGCCTAATGTTAGACATGCTCAGGCGATGGTCCAGGTTGCTGCGAGCACGAGAATGTGTCAAATGATTTGTCGGAATACAACGGCGCGCAGTTCACGTAAATGCTGCTACTTTTCAGGAGGAGGGCGTATTATGTATCGGACGAGCCGGGAACACTCCTTCCCAATATGAAAAATTCTCAATTATATCGCGTGCGCCATTTTAAAGAACTGAAGTTTTACCTGAAATATTAATTGATGGACCGAAATATGTCAGAATATGAATTCTTTCAAGTTTGTTGTTTTAAATATAGTTATCGGTAATACTGCCTCTAGAGTCTTGCACGAGACGATTATACACCAGTCGGCAGTTCCCATACAATTCACTCCATGGCTGCTCAGTATGAATCGTTTCCGCTTGCCTCGACAACTCGGCAAAAATTGCTAGGTCGAGGAAAACCAGGTCTCGACGACCGGCCCGGTAATTTCAAACACCATTTTCAGATTTACGAGCGAACGTTGAAATCGCATTTTTATAGCACGTTATTAAAGTTATTCCCATCGTTGTTCGTGAACCACTGCGTCGCCACCGCGTCCGTCGCCTCCTGCAGTGACAACCCGCAGGCGCAGGCATGGCAGCGTTCGGGCGTCCTGCGTCACACGAGGCAGCCTCCGTCATGCGGGTACTGTGGTTATCGCGCTGCCTCTTCTTCTTCTTCTTCTAGTCTCAATAAGTCGCATATTATTAAGAGACTTTGCGTTTTTTCCTGTTTGTGTACTAGCTTGCTCTAGGGGTCTTTGGTGTTGCAGACGGATCGAACTCGAAGGATGACGCTATGCATTACTAAAGAATTCACGCCATGCGGTGAATGAATGGTTGATATATCAGCCTGTCGGTTTCCGAACCGGCTATTTGATCACGGCGCGGTGCGTAGATTTTTAAAGGACCGAAAATTCAGATTTCATGACCTTGTTGCGGCACGTGAAGGAAACTCAACTAAATGTTCGGCAAAATTAAATCCTCCCTCCCAGTTAGGTGGCTCAGGACATTAATTGATGGCACTGTAGTACGTGTGACCGGGAGGTCCGGGGTTGGAGTCCCGGCTGTGACGGGAATATCGACACTAAACGGATAGCTAAGTCGAGTTCAGCCACTATCTGGGGATGAATTCTAGCGGCCAGCTGAATTCTTTTCGGCAGTCTTCCATGGTCTCTCCAATCACCACGAGACGAATGCCGGAGTGATACCCTAACAAACATGTCACGCACCACGTGCTATCTTTTCTGCCCCTTTCATGTCTTATCTTCACCCCTTACATACAAACACACACGCACCACACTGCTACACATGACGGGAACTTTAAGCTTGCCAGGGCTGGTGCTGCGCCTTGCCCGGGTACCTGGTCCGGAAAAATCCGGCTAGCCGACACGTAGGTCGGCACTGGATCTCTCCATCAAGCGGGGGAAGATCACCACCACCTCCAGCAATAAGTATGCATTACACTTCTTAAGGGACTAATGTCAGCAGTTGACGCATCCAGAAATACTACTCAATGTCTCAATTAAATTTTCTCTCCATTCCCGGACGTAGTTAATCCCGTTTTTAGCGTAGATAAATATTACTGTTATTTTTTGAGGCGCTCCATGTCAAATAGGGTAATCTAAATTGCCACGTTACGCTGGCAGACTATGTAGTGTCAAGTACAAAAATTCCAGCAATTTCAGCTCAATTAGTAGATAAATGTTCGAGAACCCCGGCATTTCAAACAAAAAATAAAATAAATGCAATTTTTATTGAAAGGAATGCTTAATTACTAGAACAAAACACACGCCCGAGAAAAGGCAGACTTGAAGCCCCAATTCTGCCAAGAGAAGGAAAATTCGCTCCAGTCCTAAGCTCTAACGTTTGAGTTGGCATGAAGTTAATTTTTAAATATACCAAATGACCAACAAAAGCTATTTAGAGTTCATTTAAATAACACTAAGAAGAAGGTTAAAATGAAGAAGAAGAAAACAAAGCAGAAGACGAGGTAAAAGGCAGCAACACCAACTGTGTTAGTAAAAATGCACTTACTTGACAAGCATATAAGACAATTATGAGAAAATATACGAGAAAATGATTATAAATTGAAGACATCCTGATATTCAATATATGAAATTAATATACGTTTAATTTTAATTATTTCATTCCTTCATTTAACTTATGACTCATAAAATTTCCGATACCATTTTCTTTGCCGTAAATATATATATTTATTCGGGAGCAATGAGGAAAACACTATCCAATGCATCTCCATATTATCAGGGTATGAGCTATTGCGGAAAGAATAAGAAATACACAAATGCATTATCTTGTATTTTGGAAGTAAAACGAGAAATATCCATCAGTAACATCAAGGACACAGCGTCTCATTCAGTTAGAAACACATGTATATATGCGAGGGTGGCATAAATGTAAATGACTGTTCTAAAAAGAAAAATAATTCATCCACTTAGTGGAATAAGCGAAGATGGAAAATACATCTCTAGGCTTACATTACTCTCTCTAGGCTTACATTGGTCGGCCTATTAGACAGATGAATACCCCTCTGGCAATTCCATAAATAACGGCAACGGACAAGTTTGATTTGCCGGGAAAAATTAAAAAAGGAGTTCGTCGGAGATGGAACCAGTACAAGCATTTTAGTGTCCTTTGATTTACATAAGGAGAAAATTTAAAGAAAAAAATTGAAACCCATTTTTGAAAAAATAACTGTTTAAAAGTTACTTTTGTTTTGTACACAATTACGCTAACACTAATCATATTTTCAAAAACGACCACATTTCGAAATATGTCTTTGAAGAACAGAATTCATTAACGAGAAACTTCTATCTTGAATATAGTAGATGTAAGAAGACACGGAAAACAAATTAAATAACAATAAATATTGCTGCTCTCGAAATATCAGGTATTTCAAGAATTATAATAAGAACTTGAGCCATTATTTTAATCGTCTTTTACTCTATCCAGTTTTATAAAACAATTGAGTTATTTTTGAAAGAATTTTGAAAATGCTGAGATTTCATGTAAAATACCCCAGAATCAAAATATTCGTTTCATATTCGCAAGGCCTTAGATTTGTGGAGATAAATCGCGGAATATTATTTTTGGAGAAAATCGTTTCGAGATCCTCTTCAGCTCACTGTACCGTATGATCTCTTCTTGCGCCCCGGTCCTCTTCTGGAGTATGTCTTCGTCATCCTCATCCCCTTTGACCAGATCGGCAAGGGAGGCCCTACTGTGGTACTCAAGCTCGTCCACCGTAAGGTCATGTACTCCTTAGACAAAAATGTAGGCAGAAGTCCTATCCTACATTTCTACCGAGTGATGAAGGGTACGGGTATGGTCTCGCCAAAGGAAGAAGGAGATTCCAAAAGAGATCTGGGCAGGAGAAGCTCAAAGGCTCGGTGAAGCCATCCTCCTACGAGAGTAAACCCTAAAAAAATCCTGGTTCTGCAAGTAGGGGGTTGGAACGATGGGCTCGTCGTCTATGTAAAAAGTACGAAATGCTAAGAGGCCTAATCATGAGAAAATGGACCGTAATAGGAGACGAACTCGGCAAAGAAAATTAATAATGAATATTGGAACATGGAATACTCAAGGTTTGAGAAATAAGATACAGAAAGTAATTAAGGATCGTCAAGATTTAAATATAGATATGGCAAGTTTAAGTGAAAAAAGAAAAAAGGGCTCGAGTATAGAAGAGATTGAATCCTCTATTCATATTTGAAGCGGAGTACCAAAAGATAAGAGGGGTTGTAAAGGTATTTCTATAGTAATAAAAAAATAAATTCCAAATACATATTAAAAGTTGGGAAGCCATAGATGAGAGGCTGATTAAAGTAAATTTGGAAAGTTTTATATACAAAATGACGATTCGTGGAGTGTATGCGCCGAATGAAAATGAAGATTTAGGGGAATTTTACTGAAAAATAGATGGACTAATCAGTTAATGTAGGGTAAATAGAAAACTTATCTTATTGGCCGATTTTAATACTAGCATGGGAAAATCTGAGGGCTCAGAAGTCGTTGGACATACGAGATGAAGTTGAAAATTCTAAAGAAAAAAGATTGACTCTACTATGTGAACAGCATGAACTTATAATAAGAAATTGCCACTTCCAACAAAAGATAAGCATATGTTGACCTGGGAAGATAAGCTAAGCGGAAGGAGATCTGTGATCGATTACGTAATTACTAGACAGTATTTAACTAGTAAAGTAATAGACGTCAGGGCACACAGAGACCTAAAATGTAAATCCAACTATTATCTAGTCAAGGCCGAAATTATGTTTCCACCCATAAAACAAAAAAGGTGATCAGAAAACATTAGGAAGACAAAAATGAAAATAGTGAAGGTAGGAAAAATATATTGTTTCTATTACAACCAAGTACAAGATATTTATTTCAAAACAGATGGATAATTTACTGAATGAAAACCTATTGGATGAAATAAGAAGATATATGAAAATCTCAAAGATAGTCTACATCAAGCGGCTAAAGAATCACTTGGAACAGGAAAAGGAGAGGGAGGAAATATTGGATTGCTCAAGACCTAGAGCGCGAAACAGAGGAGAAGAAGAGACTGTATGAAAAATGGTTGAGTACCAAGAAAGAAGAAAAAAGAGAGGAATATATAATCCAATGAAATAGAGTTAAAAACATAAGAAAAGAAAAGCAAGAATCATGGGAGCGTTCGTAGGTGAGAGAAATCGAAGAGTACGACTTATGTACGTAGGTGGAACAAAAACAAGTGAGATTTGATAGTTCATAAAAGAGGTAAAATCTCCTCAAATGGAAAATCTCACATATAAAGTACACATATAAAATACACAAGCAAATGGGAATAGTACTTTAGAACATTTTTAAATGTGTAAGGCTCCGGGTCCAGGAGAAATCCAAGGCGAGTTGATAAAGAATGGAACACCAAACCTGAATGAATAGGTGTATAAATAAAGGCGATGTACCATAATTATAGAGGGATAGCAGTCAAGAAATGGCAAACAGGGAGAGAACTTCACATGGTCTTCCTTGATATAGGAAAGGCCAGTGATAGTGAGCCAGTCATAAAGTTATGGGAAGTTATGTATAAAAGTAATATAAATAAAGTCTTGCGTGATGGAATTGTATATAGATCAATAGGGAAAAGTGAAAGTTGGAAAACAGATAACCTAAATATTTCATATATCAAAAGATCTTCGGCAAGGATACTGTTTGTCATCTACCCTCTTTAAAATATATGTTAATGCGGTGTTGCAGGTATGGAAAAGAAAATGTGCTGAGATGGGAATACCACTAGATGATAATATAACACTCAATACCCCAGAATTCGCAGATGATCAGGTGCCGATGGCGCGAGAACAGGAAGATATTGAATACATGACTAAGAGAATAAAAAAGACTATGAGAAATAGAGACTAAGCCTCAACCTAGAAAAAATAGTATGCAGAACTCTAGGCAGTACACATTGACTATTACAGAGGACATAAAGTACTTGGGAACAAAAATAGGCAAACAGGGTTTTTATGGAAAGGATAGTGGTATTAAAGGGAAAAAATAGGAGCCCTGAATCCAGTGATCTGGGATCCAAATATAATCAAGAAAACGAAAATTATAATACGTAAATTAATGATTGAAAGTGTTACATTGTATGGAGTAGAAATATGGCAGCTTCCAGAACAACAGAAAAGTAAATTGAGAGCCCTGGAAATGAATTTCCTCATAAGAGATGCAGCAATATCAAGAAGGGAAAATGAGAAATGAACGGGTTACGGAAATAATGAATCAGCAACATGATATTACAGAGGAAATTGAAAAGAAACAATTCACTTGGTTTGGACATGTACAGTGAATGGCCGAGAGAAGTCTCCCCGTTTGGGGATCATGAGAATGGCAACCAAGTGAAAGGAGAAAACGAGGCTGTTGAAGACTAGGATGAAACGACCAGATCAGAAGGATAATCGAGAAGTGGAAATTACCTCCTGATTTCTGGAAGAACAAAGAATACTGGAGAAGAAGATTAGGCACCGGAAGACCGAAGTAGCGGTTAAGGAACAGGCAAGAAGAGGAGAAAATCGTCTAATCTAAACAGTTTTCGTGCTAGCATTGACCACTGACGAGAAGAAAGACGTTTCGTTGTTAATTTGTTAATTGGCTTTTTGGTATCAAGGATCCACAATCTATGGATTCTGACTGCACCACGATTTGGAAGATGTAATTGTCTATGTAAACAAACAAGATTTATATCTATTTTTTGTTATCAGATCCCAACAATAAGAGTTTTTCTGTCGAACATTCGCCGGTTTCCGACGCACAATTACATTTTTCTTTTTTCTCGACGTAAGGCGAGGCAGTAAAAATAAACTTCCAACGCTATGCAAATGACCTAAAATTAAATTTGCAGTTGATCCAAGTCAGAAGATGATTAAGAAACAAAATTTATAAAATTAAATACTTCGATGTACATCTTATACTGTTATTCCTGCCACGTTGTTCTCCTAAACTTTTTTTACAGAAACTTATTAATTTGATGACATAATACTCCAGAAAATTATAAAACATAAAATAGAGCTGGAATAAAAGGCTAAGGTGTTACACAGGTACCCCTGTCCTCCAGTGTCTCCAAATCACAGAATCTCTTGTCCCTTGGAAAAATACATGGGGAAACACACGTTTCAATTTTTTTTCTACAATCCGTCTGTTCATTCTGCTAATTGTGTCTCTGAACAACACTAGAACCTAGAACCTAAATCATTCTACTTTGCGTTCTACGCCAAGTTCATGGCTTGTTAACTTCACAGAAACATGGCTGTGAACGTTGTCACAGAAATAATGACAGAATGTAAAAGAAATTAAAAAACGCACTCTGGATTTTCCGTCGAAAGTTTTCTTTCGAAAAGTCGCCCTATTGCTGCCGCACGTTTACCACACTTTCTCTTTACTACTTACGTAGTCATTACGTAATTTCAAAGGTGTCACTAATAGTCGCACCTATGATATATTAATAAGCAAACATTCCTGTATTAGAGTTAAAAAATGAAGAAAAAGTTTAAAGCAGTTATCTGAGACCTACAAAACATATTTTTCTATAAAAATTGTCGCTTCTTCTTACAGCATTACAATACGTTCTCTACAAATAATATGTATAAAGAAAGAATAAAATGAAATACAACGACTAATGGATATTAGAATGAAATCCACGTTTCTTTAACAATAAAATGTAGATCTGGTTTACTGAAAATGCCGATCACAATGGGAATAAATTTATATCGTCACATATCTCTATTTGTGGAATCATGTACGAATCCTGGCAAGTGTAGTTTCAATTGCTAGCCAGCATTCTGGGAAATTCATTCATAGGGCTTTTGTTATAACTTATTAAAAATAACTGTAATTAATTGCACGACATTAGTGTTGCACGTACACAAAATTCTAATTTTTCATTGTTAGATCGTGTCGGAATACATCATGGCTACAATATAGCTATCAATGAGAAAACATACTTTACTAATTTGTTTGTGAATCGATGACAAATATCTGAAATGACTAGGCAGAGCAGGAAATTACTTTCTGGCGACTTAATAAAATTTCGTTCAGCTAACAAATAATATAATCTGTTAACCAGACTGATAAGTTCTTTAAGACGAGGAGGATTTCTTACATGAACTACAACTTGTAAGTTGATACAAGTAAGGATACAACATGCCGACTTCTCTACAATTACAAAATATTTTAATGTTCTAGATACTGCTTGCTTTGTACATTCTTTCTAACTGAACGACCTCATCGTGAAGAATATTTGCAGTGATCATCTTCGATTCAGAAATTATACTGAAATATACATTACTCGGGTAATGGAAAGGTTACAAGAAGTCCTGCCGTTATTTACAAAGAGACTAATAAGATTTTGCAGGTGAACGTGAGAGACGCAGGTGTTCAAACCTTGAGAAAACCCGCTACATTTGCCAATCTGTTCGTGCACGATATGCGCGTGTCAGTTAAAAACGAAAGAAACACAAAAAGAAATATTTTGCAAATTATCCTATAAAAATGCAAATTAAGTCAATAACACAAATTATTGGCGTATTAGGTACGAATAAAGAAACAATTTTTTTAAATGAAAATTGCATTTCTGCCACTGACTTTAGTGTACAGTGCACAAGTTTAAAGGCAAAAATGTTTTCCCGGGCTCAGATTCGAAAAAGTCCGATTAATTTTATGAAGTCAGTTTCCCACGAACTACTTCTGCAACGGTATTTACACATAATAGCTACTAGAATGAACTTTAACGTTACGTTGGTAACATAAAATGCAAAATTGCGACGACCTAATTCAAAATTATGCAAAAACTACTAATAATTCGAAAAATTGTATTGCTATAACTCAAATTGATGCAAAAGAACTAGTAATTTGAAACACTGCACCAAAAATTATTGAGAGATCTAATTTAGAGAAATAGTATATTTTCTTAAGAGAGAAAGGTGTATGACATGTTCGAACCAAAGTTTTCAAAGATTTAGTCCACCGATTCTATACTAATACTAACGGAACTCGTGGACGTTGCTCTGCCCTTCATCTCCCTCTTTCTCCTTTCCTCTCCCTTTCTCTATCCGTCTCTCACACCACCTCTCTCTTCGTCTCCTTCTCTCTCTCCGTCTCTCCTTCCGTCTTTCGCTCGGTCTCTATCTCTCTGGGTGTCCTTGGGTCTCACCGTATCTCTTTGTGTCTCTCCGTGTCTCTCGCTCTCTCTATCTCTCTCTCTCTCGCAGTATCTGTCTCTCGCTGTACCTCTCCCTCTCTCTCTCTGTCTCTCTGTGTGTGACTCTCTGTCTCTCTACTAGCGGAACCCGGTAGACGTTGTGCCCTTCATCTCCTTCGTTCTCCTTCCCTCTCCCTTTCTCTTTCCGACTCTCTCACCGTCCCGCTCTTCGTCTATCTCTGTCTCTCTCCGTCTCTCTCCGTCTCTCTCCGTCTCTCTCCGTCTCTCTCCGTCTCTCTCCGTCTCTCTTTCTCATCACGGTAGTCTGAGGAACTTACTTTTCATGCATTGCTGTATTGTAAACATTGAATTTTCGAACCATGTTTGTTAAGCGAACTGTGCCCATTTCTGAAAGTTTAACATGCCTACTGTCCCAATACACGTTTTGGGATTAAATGATATCGCTAGAAGACGGATTAAAAAATCAAAGAAAAACGACAAGAAAAATTATTAAAACCATTGCAGATTATTAAATTACACTCATTTTGAGATACGAAGACGCTCTGAAGAGAAAGAAGTTCTCACAGTGAGCAACTAAATTTGTTGTATGTGTTACTGAGGTAATGAAGTCAAACTTTTTGTTTGCTCTGTTCCTTTCTGGAAAATCTTTTTTTGTTTGATTATCACATCTGCGCAACCGAATATGGAGCTGATTGACGTCACAGGACACTCAGATTACACGCTTACAACGGCTGACAATTTCTGAGCAAAGAACTCGAATGGGCTGCTCAGGATTTCTGCGGGGATAGTTTGTTTTATCTCACAAATATTATTTGAAGTAAGTACTATTATGATGGTACCAAATGATATAACAAAGAAATCAATTATGACAGTACCAATGAAATCAGTAAAATATGCTTTATAAGCTGCTGTAGCTGCCGCACGTGATGGGGAAAAAATGAAAAATGAAACTTTGGAATTCTAAGGCCAACTCTTCAATGTCCTCTTAAAGGATAATCCAAATTTACTTTTGGCCCGAAACCATTCTTTTGGACTCTGCAAGAGACATTTTGGTGCTTTGGCTTTTAAATTTGAGTAAAAGAGGATTTCCGACGGCTCAGAGATGTACAAATCGGTGTGCAGGAATTTTTAAATTTAAATGCAAGAAGGAGTCGTAAATGAACATGTCCAAACAATTGGAAACTCTCCATAAGGAAAATACAGATGCAAAAAAATAAAGAAATGTCGAAGGAAGAAAGAAAGAGAAAAAGTCCCATACAACGCAGAAAGAAGAAATAAGAAAACTTGTAAGGTAGGTTTGCCTGTGGAACATGAGAGCACTAAACACAATAGTGTTTTTTAAGTAGCTGTGAAGGAAAAGACAAAAAGAAAACACATCTAAAGTAGACTAGTAATCAGACTAACTTCATGAGAACAAACGCAATTCTGCACAAAGAATGACATATTCATCCACTTAAGGGTTAAACACACCTATCAGTTTATTTCGCAACACTATTGTTCATGTAGCAATTGCAAGTAGTGCCACAGTTATCAAGTAATACACTTACTTAAATGAGGTTCATATAACTCATAGTAATAAAAATATGAGTAACTGTTATTATACATTTTCGGACCCACATTGCATTTAACTTCCTCTCTTATATGCATGAAGAATCCATTCCACAAGTGTTGAAGTATTCTCAATAATGGAAGATATTATACTGATGTACGAGATGTAATGGTGGTTGAATGAAAGACCGGGTTAAAGGACAGACCAACGAAAATTTGTTGTGATCCCGTATTCTACACCACAAATTATACGTGAAGTAAATAAGATTTGAATACTAGTGCTATGACGTAAAATTCCTGGCGGCTTTTCCCCATGCCGAATAAACGTTTCTGCATAAGTCAACTGCATTTTTACTGTTTCTCAATACCTGATGCGGAGAACTATGCAAGATGTTGATTAGTGAATGGATGGGTAGATAATAGGTCCCATACGGTAAGGACAGTCGTAAAACCCTACAGCCGTATCCTTAATCAAACCAACTCAGCGCAGACGGCTTCAGCAGGAACTGTGTGTCCGAGTCGAAAGACTGGGTTCCAACCGCGCGGAAGGCTCTGATGTTGTCAACTTCTACGTCTAACGTATGAATAAGTATGTGCTTCTTTGGATTGCTCAGTCCTACGGCCCTTACGGTACTCGCCCATCTCAATACCTAGCTAGTTTCCTACACGGCGGGCCCATAGGACGGTGGCCGGTGCACCTCATTTTCTTTGATGCATACAGCTTAGTGTTGCATTTTGCTCATGAACCAAGGGGATTTGAGCTTTCTGAGAAATGTATTTTGTATTATTTCTATTTTATTTACTTTGGTTCGTGCGGCCTTATTCCAGATCGGGCAGACATAGTATGTGATGGTTGGATTTATTATTGTTTTATAGACTATTAAGTCGCAATCAGCGTAAAGTGCGGAATTTATATTTATTATTGGATATAGTTTAGATATTTTTGCATTTTTGCTTTTTCTGCTATAGATTTGATATGTTGCTTTCAGTTTAGTGGCAAGTAGTACTCCTAAGTATTTTGCTGGTGTATTTCTATTCATCCATTCTAGATTTGTATTTTGAGAGCACAGGAGAGGTGCTTGAGGTAGTTTGCGGAGAGTTATAAATTATGGGTTGAGTGTTAGATGCATTTATCTTCTTTTTTTTTCATTTTGCGGCCCATTTAATGAAATTATTTAGATCAATCTGCATAATGTCGAAGGTGCAGCTAATGTCTGAATGTAAGGTAAAAGTTGCTGTATCATCTGAGTAAAGGGCAATTTCTGTGTAGTCTGTGGTAAACTGCTAACTGCTAACTGCTGCATGCAACGCCAATAATCTCCGCTGGGCGGTCGTGCGCCCCTGGTTGCATCTGGCAGGCGCCCGCGCCGCACCGCAGTGCAGGCGAGCAGGCGCATAACGCTTCGCTCGCAATTCGCGCACTGAAGCGAAGGACACCCATCCCCGCCCCGCCCGCCTCCCCCTCTCCCGCCGTCCTGCCCCTCCCCTCGCGTCGCTCTCTGGTATCGCAACGCGGTGCCCCTGAATCCGTCTGGAGCTGATCCGCCGAGCACAATGAGCCTTCATGGTGAGTGGTGCTCGAGTTTCAGCGCCAAAAAGCACAAAAGATCTTATGAAGTGTTATTGGTAAATAAATAATAAGTAATTTACCAGAAAAGGTGAATGCTTGAGCTGGTCTGAGAATATTTTACGAGGCCATTTACTAGGTTTCTTGTCTACACTTCTATATAATATGAATTCATGGTATGAATACAGCAGGAGGCACATTTTTGATTTGTAGAAATTTTGCGCCAGAGTTTATGTGCAGAGAATAAATGATTATGGAAATAGATCATAATAGTCAATAAAAAAGGGTGCAAAGAGGGCCAGAGGAAAGATACGATAAAATGAGCCAAAAAAAGATTTTGCTCTCCGTAGATCTGAGGAACGTATCAGATTGCAGGAATTAAGTGGGATTATTATTTGTATGATCTAAAGTTTTTATTAATTCAATAAATGCCATGGGTAAAGGAGGATTTGTTTCATTTGAATTTTTTGCGTTGTTATAGTAATAATTTCAAATCAGTTCAAATCATTATAGAGTAATTTATTATGTTAATCTTCATTTTCATTAGAGTGTAAATTGTTATTTTCTCTTTCATTTTATCCCCCTTTCAAAGGCCTTACTGCTTTCGACTCCGAGTGGAACTGACCTATAGCGCCCAACACTTTAGCGGCTGAAGACGTAGAGATTACGGATAACCAGAAGTACAAATAAAAGCAACAAAGCTTTATTAAATAAACCTTGGTGATAAAAATGTGAATAAAAACAAATATTTTAGGCAAAAAACTGTCTACTTGCAAATTCACTTCAAGGACGTTGAGAGGCGCACGTTTGCTCTAGTCAACGTAAATACAGGCAAAATATTAAATATCGATTTGGCCAACATCATCGTTCATAATTCTTAAATAAATAAATATGTGATTCTACCGACATACGATTTCTGTTTTGAAAACTTAATTTAAGTGTGTTGCTTCTGACTACTCTTTTTATTTGTTTATTTGATAATCAGATTAGTGTGTACATCTCACTCTTCTCTCTTCTATAATTATTTCTTATTTGTGTTCTCCTTTTACAATTTGTCTATAGAATCTTTTCCTGTGTATTCTTTAGAGCTAATATTTACTATCTTTAATAAAATTTTAGATTTATTTCTCCCCCTTACGACGGATATAGTTTTAAGTAAATAAATCAATTAAATACAGATATTTGAAACTATCATTTACGTGTTTGTTTAGTTACAACAAACACAAAACTGGGTACCTACTGACGGCACAGACACGATGCAAAAGTAAAAGCTTTTTGGCATATTCCATCTTCAATAAAGATAATATTAAGTCATTGATGTTTATACGTTCCATTTAGATATGCAATTACTGATTTTCTTTTTAGTAAATTTTAATCTTTTATGTTCAGTACACGTGATGAATATATTTGTGAGGTCGTCGAAATTAAGACTTATTTATCTAGTAGTACTAGGTTGTTTTGTATCTCAACCAGCAATTCTTCTTCGTGTGCATTATGTCACAAATAAATTCTAAAAATATAACCTATCTACATTTAGTATGGTCTCCGAATTTTCAAAGAAATTTAATTACTGTTTGTATGACTGTGATAAGGGAAATACAGTAGGAATTGAAATCCAAGTCGTCTTGTTGTCTTCATAATTTACATCTGAAGGGTTTCGTAATTTCTGATTTTCTTTTATTTTCAACTCGTAAATCATGTGTTTGGAAAACGTATTCAGACTTCTGTTGCCAACCATTACTGAATTGTTATAAAGATTTTGATTCCCATTATACAACGAACTTGCCGGTTCATCAAGTTCCGAACACAATATCGCTCTAGAGACAGCGGCAATGCTGGTACAGAGTTAAACTCCCAGCGGGTCTTTCGCGACTGGGGCGGTGCTCCGCTGCGGAAGACACCTGGAGGAGGAAAAGCCCTCCAAGCTCACGTGTAAGTCGGAGCCCGATCTCACGTGCCAACGGGTAACTAACACCGCTATCCACAGCTATAACATGCAGCACACTCATGGGACTAATGACAAAAGTTGTTCACGCGTCCGTAAAATTTAAATATTCACTCTCTCAATTTGGGATTGGTTCGTAAGTAGCGTCCAACTCCTCCGTCCAATTTTGATAATAGAATTCTGTTGAAATGTTTATTTGCAACCTGTCAACAGTCAGCACTGAGAAGCAGCCTGAAAAAAACAGCAGTGCGAGCATTGACCGAGCGTGGCGGATGGAGTATCGCTCCTGCAAAACTCACAAAGGAACATTACATTAACCGAGGAATGCTACTAACAAAAAAAGTATTCGTTGACCACCTCCATATTTGGAAGAGAATGGAAAAGAGGAATGAGGGGACGAAAAGAATAGAGAGGTAAGAATAAAAAGAACTGGAAGTCACGAGCGGCCTTGAAGAGCAGCAATATCGAAGGAGGTGTAAGGACCGCGAAGAAATAGCTGAAGCGTTGGTGGGTGAATGGCCCTTTATTCATTCGAAATAGTCATCTCATTTTTTGTTTTGTTTTTTGTTTTGTTTTTGGTTTTTTGAAATGGTTCATGGTCATGTGCTACAACAAAATGTTGAGTGTGGAATTTCCCAAACTGTTTCATGGACCTTCCGTAATAGACCGCTTGATCTGTATTTATTGCGTCGTACATTGCATCTGACGAAGAAAGGATACTTCTCATCATTTTTCAATTTTTAATATTGTAAAATACTCTACACTAGTTGTCTGCACAAGCAATAATACTTCAGTAAAAAACACAAAAAAATATTTTCCCAAACGTAACACGCACATTGTTCAAGAACAAGTTTTAACAAAACCAATCTTTCCGAATGCAGTAATAACCTAGTAAGGAATGTACGGATACACAGTACAATAATTCTTTGCAACCCAAGAATAAATAAAAAAATTGTTCCAAAGTTCAGGTAGTGAATAGCATATATTTAATCTATTTAATCTTCCATGGAAACATGTAATCGAATGGCGTCAGATGTGTCGTAAAAATAAGGCACTGAGTGTGAGCAATCAGTCGCTAGGCGCAGTAAGCAGAATTATGCAATGAAATATTTGCATTTCCAGTCAACATCAAAACAGGTTCATTGAGTTCCTGAATGCGCAACCATACCGTAGACGCGTCTCACGCGGCTGGAGTGGGCATAGTTTTCTTTCACTTTCCGTACGCATGGGAAATTATTGACATAGTAGATTATGAAAGATTTTTCTGCATTTTGAGACTAATGTAATCATGAATCAATAGCAGAAGAAAATAAAAACAATGAATGTTTTGATGCGGTCATATTCAAATCTCCTTCGGAATTCATTTAGCTTGTTTCGCGTGGAGACAATCAATCCAAGCAAAGTTGTTGCTATCCAGCCTTAATGACCCTGATGAAGCGTTGATAATATTCATGATATCAGGTAATAATACAATTAATAAAAGCTAGGCAGTAGGTTGCATTGTTGGGCGAGAACATTCTCCGCCTAGCGTACCCCACTGCCCTCTTTTAATGTAAAAATATGTTAACTTTAGATTTAGATTTTTTAGTAAATTCAGAAACTCCATCCCAATAAGTTTTGGTTATGCATGGTACGGCCTGATATCATGTATTCACCATTTCTCCTCCTCCCACCCATTCATTTTTTTTTATTTATTTATTTATTTATTTATTTATTTATTTATTTATTTATTTATTTATTTATTTATTTACGTCAAAGTTTGTGTGACGTCAAAAACGGTCAAAAACTGTGTGGCGTGCTATGGGGAGAAGTTCATTTGAAGTTTCTGAGTAGCTGGGAAAAGTGCCGAGATCCGCAGGAAGTCACTTGTGGATCGCCCAAGTACTGAAAATATTAATTAATATGCAAGCATATTAAAGGTCTTAGTTCTGGCCCTTGAGGCCTTGCAAATTGGACACCCCTGGCCTAAACTGTTTAAATCATCCCAAAAATTGATATTCCCTAATCTCTCATTTGGGTATTTGGCCCTTTGGATTTCAAATGGATATTTCTATTTGGGGGGTACTTTAAATTAAGCCTCGATATTTTCAAAATTTTCTCAAAAATCTTTTTAACAAATCTGTGAATAAGGTTATGAACAAAAAACAAATAGTTTTCTTGTAATTTTTGCTTGAAATATACGTACGTTATAAGAACAAAATTTCTCAATAAAGCCTCCAAATTGTTTGTTAATACACAATTTTTTTCTGTATTTTCAAAAATTTTCGAAAACAAAAAAAATTGTAAAACAATATTATTGGTAATATAGAATTATTCATAAAGCCTTCGCTTTCTAAGCTAAAAAATGTTTCAGTTTTGCTGAGAGAATACATTTTAGACCTATCTTTTTTCAAAATAAGAACATATTTTTTCATATTTTTATTATTAGCAGATTATTGTTATATGGATTGATGATACAGTTGTCCCTACTTGCAGGTATTGAAGTTAATTTTTATTTTATTTAAAAAATATAAATATATTCAATATTATTCATTTATTTTTAAAATGCAAATTTTACTTGAAGATGAGTTTTTTCGCCCTCCGAACCGTTTGAGGCGGTTTTTATAAAAATATTTTGCTGTTCATTTTAAAAATCGCAGTATTCAGCAGAGTGAGGGTAGGGTAGGGAGGTTTTTGAAATATGAAGCATTGACTTCTGTAATGCTCTACCGGTACCTTTTATATTTGCCTGAAGTTACATTTTGCAGTTTAATATATTAAATATGTAAAAAACGCTAAACTGCCAGAATTATCAGTATTTGATTAATCAGTGTTTTTTGACCTCTGAGTTATAAAAGGATCGATATAGATATTCTTGAGGTTGGGTAATTGGCAGTAAATCAAATTATTTGTTGGTTGTCGACGTTTCGGCCCTTCATCAGGGCTCGACTTATTTTACAAGAAATTTATATAGATTTATTGCTTTCCCCATTACCCAATATATGACCTGAATCTAAAACAATCTCCTATATCTAATACATAAAAATATATAATTCTTTAATACATAATAAACAATCTTACCTTCCATACTACTCTGTACTTTCTACATCGTCATAGACCATATTTTGTCATTGGACATTCATATCTTCACAGGATCTTCAACACTGCCAGCACACGTTCTATCTCTAATGCAGTTGTAGAGATCGAAAATGAAAAAGGAGTTTTTCCTTTTTCCACAGTAAGCATTTGCATAATGGATTATTCTACGTTGAAGAGTGCTGAGATAGTAAGTCTCACAAACTATTTTAGTTTCAAAAATATCCCAAAATCATTTAAGTCCAAAATTCATAGTTTTATTGCGTGATGAAAATAATATTAAAAGCATAAAAATTTCAAAATTTAAACGGCCTCTCCCCGAAAGAGATATTTATACGACAATATTAGGGTTTAAAAAGAAATGCTTGTGTTCAAGGTCAGCAAGACTGCTAAACTCATTTCATTGTCTTAAAACAGCTATTAATTTTCATGTAAATCAAAGTACATTTTCTGTGCATCATTCTGGCTTGTCTTTCATTCGTTACGGAGGTATTTTTATCCTGAGAGACCAAGACCTTTTCCCAGTTTCTTACCAGATTGCAAGGGCTACACCGGAACAGGTTCTATTACTGTGCTTTTATTGCGTAGGCGTTGCCGAAGTGGTACGACATGGCCGGAATACACACCCATGGACCGGGTGACAGAAAGGACAACATTTTGAAACTGTTTATAGTCATTTAGTTAGAGCTCTATTTTCTTAGTACTGGGAAACATACTTTAGCCTTAAAGAGAAGAGATAAAGAAATTTTTTACTCAATTATATCCTTATTTAATGTCAAAAAATCGTTAACATGATATGAGATATGTGAGAGAATAGTAAGATAGTGAAATAAATATATTAAGAACGCATTGATGACGGAATTCATTTATTTACACGTGACACGTGGAATACATTGAGCGGTTAGAGAGACGGTGTGCGTTCTGCAATGAATCGAGTCATCAATGGATCAATGGCTGTCGACCTCAATTCTGTTTTGAACTTGTCAACGAAGTGCAACTACGATGCGGAGTTTGGAGCATCGATATTTGAACTGTGCATAAAGAAGTTAAATAAAAATTATAAAACAATATGCAAAACAACTAGTGGTGCTACAACAATACTTACTTTCCCGCCTTATTGCAAACTTTTGTAATTTTCGAAAATTCAGAGAGTTCAAAGTGAAAGAAATATTGGCCATTTCTTTAAGAGTATCTTTTTCTATCCATCAAAAAAATTGGGAGCGGTATACAAGAAAACGTTTTTTATAATTTGCATTAATTTCAAACATAAATTACGTGAAAGTTTTTTTCAAAAAATTGCACACTACCGTGTTTCAACATCTGCTTTTTAAAACGGATTTTAAGACAAAACTATAATCTTAAATACTGTACTTTTGTCACGTTAAATTTTTGCAACTTTCGAATTCACCAAAAATAGGACCAACAACCATTTTTATGCCGTCCTTTGATACCCAGGAGATAATTAAAAGAAAAAGTTGAAGAATTTTTTGAAAAAATATTTGTTTAAAAAATGCCTATATTTAACGCACAACTGCGCGAAAACTTTTCATATTGTCGAAAAATTGCATCTGGCTTTATTTTAAAACCTGTCTTTAAGTAATAGATTTTATTAAGAAAAATGCACCTATATTCAATATTGTAGTTGCAAAAAGACTAGAAAATGATGAAATTTTGCAATTTTTAAAAGTCAAGCCTCATATTTACAGTGAGACGCAAGTCATTTTAAAGTTTCTTAAGAAATCCGGGGAAGAAAATTTAATCAATAACTTGAAGCCATTTTGAGAAAATTTTGAAAATGTTATGTCTTCATGTTAAGTACTCATGAAATTAAAATATCCATTCGAAGGGTTACGAGTTTCTTTAAATCGATTGAGGAATATCATTTTTGGATAAAATTGTCTGAACTGTGTAAGAAAAATATGGGTTCTGACTACACGACGTTAAAAGAAGTAATTTACTACATACTGGAACAAAAATTATCCATTTTTTCATTAGCAGTGCCCGGCAATAACTGTTTTACTGTCTAAAAATCACCGTTATCTGACACAGGATTACGATACTTTCTCTTCGTACAAAGTAAGGAGGGAAGTAAAAAGAGATGATAAAGCAAACAGATCATCCAATATGTCGATGATGATCAATCACATCAAAAACTATTTCGAGTCCAAAACAACATAATGATTCCTACATGGAGACATGATTGTATGTTTTCTTGTTTGTTTTCTAAATAGATATGAAAACCAGTGTTTGAAAAACGTCTGGAAACAGGATCATGTAGAGTGCGTTTGCTATACAGTTTACATGGCACTGTTACACACTGTTCTTATCGCCTAGAAATCTGTCTCAGACGGATTCCGTATTATAATTGGATGAGAGGGGTGTCATAGCTTGGTCTCCTCTTCACATGCGCGGATAATGCAGATAATTGCTCTTGGAGTAGTAATTCGAGAACAAACCGATAAACCTGAGGTGAACATGGTGCATTAGTCATTGCTATTTGTTAGATTAAAAAAATAATTAAGTTTTTCTGTGGGAGGATTAAATACTTTTAAGTATACATATTTTTTACATTATCAAAATGTTTGAACTATCATTTTAGTGTAACTAACGGTTATTTAATTTTCAGAACCTAGAGCTGTTGTAAATCAATTTTGTTTTATAAGCCATTTTCGTGATAATTGGTGTTATTACAAGTTTATATAATGTGTTTTTCATTTCGCACTATAATTTTAGAAAAGTATTTTTGGATTCAAAATAAATATTACAGCAGGTATGAGGTAGAGTTTCTTGTCCTCGACTCGCTCTGATTGTTCATTAAATAATTCTGTAACATTTGCAGAATATATATCCATAGCTCGATAATGATTGTTAATTTTGTGCCTTTTCCTGTGTTTTATTTTTATGTACATCTATATGATATCATTCATTAAAATTAGCAATGAAAAAATTAAAATTATTAATGCATAATTAATGAATACAGTAAAATATACTTTGCCTAGTTTAATTTGTTTCTACTGAAAGAAAGAAAAGTGATTGTATTAAAAATTGTGACGCTTGTTATTGCTTCGCAAACGAATCGTTCTCACCTGTCAAGTGAATTAAACAAAAGATACAATTTGCATACATAAACATTGACATATTCTCGCTTTCTCTGAAGGAATTCGGTTACGGGCACCGCCTCCGCGAATTAAGGCGATCTACGTTTTCAGAAAGACCACGAGAGTGGCAGCGTGTTTCTCGTCTCTGGCTCATTAATGTCGGGCAAATCAGAGGCCACATTCCGCTTGGCCACAAAAAGATGATTACGCTCTCGGCCAACGACCGACAACGTATTAATGATTGCCATTGGTCGCGGCCAACAAAAACATCCCTAAGGTTTATTTATTTTTCGTCAAAACAGTAAAGAGTGTGCGTGTTATTATTATTATTATTATTATTATTATTATTATTATTACTAATATTATTATCGTTATTATTATTACTATTATTGTTATTGTTATTATCCATTAATTTACTTCTCAACAAAGATAAATACATCAATAACAGTTCAAAGAACAGAACGCGATCCCTTCAATAGACATTTCATAGACTTCACGTAATTTTATGTTCAAAATAAGCCATGTTTAAATTTTAAAAATGTCTTTCCTCAAAAACAGCTTCAAATTTTTCCTTCACATTTTCTCCTCGTTGTTTCAAATGACAGTAAAAAATTATTGCAAATTATTATTTGTATTTTTATTTGTGTATTAATTATAATACAAATTATTATTTATTAAAAATAACTGACGTTAACATTACAAAACTACAATGTTGAAGATCGTGCAACTACAACAAAGTAGTAAAAAGACAAACATCAGTGGCAAATACCACGTATAAACGCAATTACCTCCGTTATATGCAATTTCTCAATATCTGTACATTGATCAAAAACTTTTACACTCCCGCATGTACCTTGGAAGTGCTTAAAATTTATTCAAGAAACACTTGTATATCAGAGAAAGGAACGCAACCCATTCTGATTTATTTTAAACCGGAACTTTATTTGCTGAATGAAGCACAAGCATAACAGACGTCCTTGCCCTGCAACAAACGCTTGAACTCACTCTGAGCAATAAAAAAAACGAGAGCCGTTGACAGGCCTCCACTTCCTCGGGCACGCTTCAGCCGCGGGCATCTCGTGCAATGTGCGTGTGCGTTTCGTCAGGCGCCGCGGGCGGTGGGCGGGCAGGGGGTGGGGAGACGTACGCACGTCCACGTAAGACGCCCGCCGCCGGTCCCTGACCGCAAGGCCGGCCGCCGCGCCTGCGCGGGCGATGAGCGTTATAAACGCACCCTGGACGCTACAGTCACGCGTTTTTAAAAGCCGGCCAAGAAAAGGTCAAAATGGTATTTATTTAATTATTAATGTGTGGACTACGGCTGCTTCATACTCAATATTTGTAAAACAGGAAAAAGATAAATTTTATGTAAAGCACGGTTAATAGTATTATTTTTAACGTAATTAGTTAATTTTTTAATAAAATACTATAATTTTTCTATTTTACAGTACATTGCTATCACATAAAAAATTTCTACCTTACGCACTGCTGCTAGCCTCCGGCGGAATGCATTATTAACCAATTTACTCTACGTAAGAGGCAAAAATGAGTATGGTGCATCTACAACGTATTATTTTAATTATTTATTTTTCACGTTTGTGTTTTATTAATCTTTATCAGATTTGCAAGGACACTGCAACAATTCTGAAGATTAGCCTGTAAAAATTTCGTACTTATTCATTCATTGCTTTTTGTGGCATAAAAGCTGATTACATGTTACTGAATTCACATAGATTTAAACAAAATGGTTTGAAAGTACGAGCAGTGTGATTTTTGCTTGAAACAAAGATAATTTATAAGTTCTCTCTACAACTTCCCAAATTTTATCTTTAACTTATTCCTGGTACAGAGCAGAGGAAACTATATCAGTTCTCATTTTCATTAAATTCTCTGAATTTTCGAAAACGACCAAATTTACAAATAATGTGAGAAAGTATAATCTATTATAGCATCGCAATTATTCATAATGTGTTCTGGAAAGTTTAATTTCGTTACAACTTATGGATAGGCTTAGGAATTACGAGATACAATCAATATATTATCCTTAATGCATATTTATTGTTAGAGATGATACTGAATTAGTTTCAAAAGAACTTTCCAAGGTAAGTACTATCTTGTTCGCCTCTCATTATCATTTATTTCATTAAAATAATTATCTCCACATTATACGCAAAACGAGAAAAGTGTAACTTCTGAGTTAACGTAACACCAACGAAATGAAATAAATATTGACCGAACTAGCGAATAGAACTGGAACAAGGATTTGGCGCGGGAACAGATTGGGACAAACGTCACAAGTAGTCAGACGAACGAACGGTTTCTGCGCAACATCCTGTTCTCTGCGTTTTCCTAGTGTCACTTATGTAAACATTTAGTAAGTTATTGAATTCCAAAAAAGTGTAATGAATATTAGAAGCCAAGAAACGGAATAACAATACACATCGGTTAAACCGTTCTTCCATACAACTTCTCAATTAGGAAAACAGCATGCAATCTTAACTGTTAACAATTCGTTTCAAACGCTTGAGGATTTTTACTAATTGTAAATTATAATTGAAATTAAGACTCCATATTTGACAGAAAAACTGAATTGATGAAATCGGGGAGCAAATTATGATTTTTATATCACGGAGTCCTGATATCGCGCTCAATTTTAGGCAGCCAGATCCTAGACCGCTATCCGGCCATCAGAATTGCAGTGCACTCGCTGTTAAAAAGTATCGCTAATGTCCCGTCAGTCTTGCGGTCTCGGAAATGTTCATATAGTGGAGGCGATTGGCAGGCTGCTAAGAAATAAAAAGAATACAAAAAACAGTTTCTAGCGGATTCTATGATTCTGAGACTAAAACTGTAAAAAAGTTATTATTAGTTCAGTATTAAAAGTTATTATAGTAATTACTTATTGCTCATACTTTGCGTGACATTCATAGTGTGACACTAGAAATCTGCGGTTACATAACTAGTTCATTTTCGAATATTGTCAAGTCTCCACAGTGGCAAAGATGATGTTAAAAATAATGACGTATATACGAGACGAGATCGGGAACGGGACAAGATCACTTTCTTTGAATTTATCGGCATAGAGAGAGCTTCGTTTGTATTAGAGCGAGAGAGAAATGAGGAACAAGAGGAAACGCCACTACTTCCCTATAGTATTATGTAGTGATCTGCGCGAAGGACGTGCCGAAAGCCCAGCCGCCCGCCACTGTTTATGAAAACTCGTTCCATCCGTTCAGTCACCTTCCTCGAGGTTAGCTCGCTAGCGAAGTCTATATATGTAATTTCGCCCATTTTTCGACCACTCCTGTCATTACCATGGCAACACTCGTTTCGCAATGCAATGTGGGGACTTCGCCACTGCTCTGCGAACACTTTTTCGCTAGTATGTGCTGAATGGGCGGCGTCGGGTCAACACGCTCGGTTCGATGAAGTGCGAGTGAAATACTGCATTCTTCGTTTTAAAAATAACATATTCACTGTCTATTCTTATGACCTTTCCTTTTCTTTCTCTCTTTGGACTTCGCAACTGTCTAGAAAGTCTAGAATATACGCCACTTCTTGAGCAGGAGGTAAAGATGAAATAGTTTGCTTTATGAATTTTCTCGTGCTTGATGTGAGACGTTTCGGTAAGTGGTCGGTACATGTTCTAAGCGTTATATCTCTTAGATATTGACTGCTTGGAATTTATTGGGTTTGAGAGTATTAGTGTCTTTGGGAGAATTTTGGGAGACGTAATGTGGCGATGCTACTTCACTCTGTGAGGCTTTAGGTGAATGAACTACTTGCTGTATCAGGTTTCAAGGGCTGAATGTACGAATTGTAGGTTAGAGACGGCAATGTTAATGTTATGGTGACATGAAAATATGATAGTATCATCATCGAAAACGGGAATTTCTCATAACAGCAGCGTATGCATATCCGAGGGGTACACTTTAATACAATTAATATAGGTCGCTACCCTACGGGGCGCCAGATTTATGGTAAAGGATTCAATGAGATCGTTTCCTATTTGAACAGAGAATAGTCTATAGAGCAAAAAATTGTTCAGTACATTGTACAGACATTGTAAGACTTTGGTTAAATTTAAGTGGTTAAGTTTATAGAGAAGAACCGGGTGCCTAATGTAACAGAAAGCCCTAGAAATATCCAGGATACAGTAGGGTGACGACAGTGAAATCCTGAGGTGAAGTGTTCCGTGAGTCGCAAGAAGGGATTATAGGTTGAAAAAATGTAGGGGCAATCCTAATTGGAATGAGTAAATTGCATTTGCTGTTGTTAGATATTTGCCTAGTCGACAGTGAAGTCATTTTTCTAGTATTGTGGCAAGACGAGGAGAAGGGTTATTGGGCAATACTCCATGGCGAGGGAAAGGAGTTTACTTGCTTTCAGAATGGGGATTGTTATACCGTATTGCCAGATTGTGGGAAAGTACGTGTTACGAAGTACTGAATTCGAGATTGAGGCATACAGGGTAAATTGCGTAATTTTTTTTTTTTTTTGCTATGCGACTGGCAGGCGCTCGTATTTTGGAATTTCAGAAGGTCGTAGGAGAGAAGCGAGTGATGGCACCCACGCGCGTTAGTGCTTTGCCCTGTCTCGAATTTCCTTGTTGCGTAGTGAATACAGGTTTTTCAGAGCGTTCTTGGGCAATCTGACAATTGGTGAGCTTCCTCGCATCTCATGCAGAAGTGCTCACGGTAGCAGGCGTCCTTCATACGGTTGAACTGGAATTAAGCAAAACCTGCCGACTTCTTGCTTCTATGCTCACGGTACAGTGGAGCAGTTTTTCTTGTGACGTTGATCCGTCAATATCAGTTTATTCTAATAGTAAAGCCACAAGGATGGTTCGATATCACAATCTATTTTATATTCTGATAACTTTCTTCACATAATGTACTAATGATCCTAAGGTCTTGAGTATGAATTTCTGTAAATATTGGAAGAGCCTTGCAATAAAACTAAAATATAGGAGGTCTTTGCAATGGTATGAGAATAATGGCTAAAGGTAAATGGTCCTAAGACTTTCGATATGACGTACACGGTATTCTGTTAACGGATGAGAAAAGTATCATTATTATATAATTCGTCGCTTTTATTGTTGGTCTAATGCCTTCATCAAAGTTGAGCAAGAGACGGAGAAAGAGAGAAAATAATTTATCGTATCGCTTGACAAGCTGTAAAAACGCTAGAGGTGGTCGGATTCTCTCCACAAATTCGCGCCGTTTGATGCCGAGATGAATTAGAAAGTAATGAGGGTGTCACCATCCGAATGATGGTAATTATGATAATGAGGATGCAAATATGTCGAAATTCAAGGTAGTACCCTAAGGAAATCTCTGCAAAAGTTTTGTCTTCCAAAAGTTTCTCGTAGATCACCCGGTATTTAAAGCCTTTTACCCAAAGGTAGATGTTGGTTTCTAAACCACAAGTTTCCCCTAGAGTCGAGACAGAGAGGAAAGAGAAAAGAGAGGAGGAGAGATATAATTCATTTTATGAAACGGAGGAGAGTTAAGTACTAGTAAAAATCGTTGGCGTGCTGTCAGCGAGATGATGCATGAGTTGAGAATGCTTCACTCGACTGGATCCTCCATTATAATGTGTCTACACACGTACGATGCGCGATTCAGAACCGGTTTTGTGAGCTACCGTGCCTGCTTCTGCTACCCCACTGGCTTGATTGGGACGAGGAATTATTTATCATTGGCCATCGCTGTTCTACGAACGTCTGAAGAGAGAATGAATGAGCGGCCCCTCAGGCCGAGATCGCGGAGGCACGAGCCAGTGCCAAGACGGTTCTGCGAGTAGCGGGTTTGAGCGCCGTGTAGGCGTGGTGTTCTGTAGTTGCATGGTTGTAGCTTTACCGCACCATAATGTATCACCTAATAAAAGATTTTTTACCTTCACGACCCTCCACCACCCTGATTTGAAGTTAAAAAGATTCGGTCTGCTTGCAGTCAGGAGCAGTAATTAACTGTCACAATGAGTCTAAGGACCATGATGTGCGCGCAACCGGTCTTCACTTTTCCTCCCCAGCTCTTACTACTATCGCAGGTGGCTATGTACGTGCAGAGCCGCTATGGACCTGGGAGATGAGTGGGAGGCTGATCCTTGTGCTCAAGGTGTCAAAGAAAAGACAGAACCAAGGCCGAGGATATCTGTATACCCCAAAGGATGAAGACGTTATGCTTCATGACAGTACAAATTACTCATCCCAATAATTATTCACGCCTTTAGATATATCTGTCTAAATGCAAATGTGTTATTTTCAGAGGAATCAATAATTTGAACAACGATGTATCAAAGGAGGTATCTATTAGATCGCATTGATAATTATGATGATGCAGCTGGATCGAAGACAAATAAAAGCAATATCACACAATCAATCTCTTCCAAATCTGATCAGTATCTTATCTTATAATACCTAGGTGTCAAGTATTACCATGAAATTACACGTTTGAGAGAAAATAGGAAAAATGACACACATTTCAGTAGTTGCTCACAATGCAGTGTAAATACTGTAGTTAAACATTTATCTATGCATTGGTTTTTATGGTCAATACCTCTCGCATATACCCCCGGTAATCGTAATACATTATTCTGTCGCTTTTGTCATAAAACTGTAGTCCTCAGATCTTTATGTCTTTGCGACAAGGAAATGTCTTCACCAAGGTTCTTCAAAAAGCTTTTGTGCCATTCCCAGACTTCGATGTATTGTATTGCGCATGTTCCCACGCAATAAACGGACGCCACCATTAGCGAATCTGGAGAGGTGAACGTGCGGAGGCACGCAAACTCTGAGTTCCAAAGATGAAGTTCGGCGTCCGAATGGCCGAGATCGATAATGCACTCGTGTCGTAACGATCTAGAAGTAGCGATCTCAAATTGAAGAATCGCGGGTTCGAGCCCCGCCACGGGCATGGTTGTATTTGTGATCGTCCTGTCGACCCCTATCATCACCATGTCATGTTATCTTCATAGTTACCATAACTTTAAATCCAATAGTAGTCGCAAATGACCTAGATGTTGATGTGACCCTAAATAACAAAAAAAAAGATTAAGTTAACCAAACGCCAGCTTGTGATGACCGTCACAATTTCAATTTAAGGTCTAAAAGTTCAGGCTAAGGGAATGGCAAGGGTTAGAGTCAAATTGTTAATGTTACTACGGCTGCATTCTATAATATGTATAGTAGTCGTGCCAGTTGCGTATAGCCACCAAAACGCGTAAAACCCGAGTTGGCGAGTTCAAACCAGACTCGGTGTGTTGAATTTTTAAAGGCAGAAGATCATTAGTGTGCCATGTTCCTTATTGAATGTATAAAATCACTGGTGACAAGGAAAATTAATCCGTCATTGCTTCCTTTTACTTTTGTTACGCTCTTATTTCTGAGTTACATTTCATCAGTTATGTACTTATAATTTTTCTATGAATCGAATTTGTACAGTGATACTTCGAAACATTAATTGCTTTGTTATATTACGTTATATTTGTAATATTTCATAATGATTGATTGTTCCTTTAGCACTCGACCAGGGTTGATCTTCACAGCACCATAAGCGCCATGCAGCTGCTTAACTCGTGACACATGCAAGAAACGAAACCCAAGCCTTTTACTTCAGACCCGCAAATTGCCATTAATTTATCCTGTACACTGATCAGAAGAGCTGAACAATTTCACTGCAGTGAAATTCTAAATATAGGACGGTTGCTCGCTGGTGAGAAACTACGTTATAATCAGCTGCAATCAACATCTTAGGTTAATTCATTTCCTACAACGGTTAATAAATACGTATGTATGTTGGGCTGAGTCATCTGAACGATACTCCGTGTACCAAAAATATTATTGCTATAACAAAAAATACGAAATTTTATACTTATCAATCTATTTAGGTTGAAAATTTCGATATTTCTCGCCGTCATCGGGTCGATAATTAGGTACATTAAAACTCTAGACTTTTCCAGACAACGATTTCACTAATCAAAGGAATAAAAACTATGTTTAAACTATGTAAATAACACAAAAACATCAAAAATAGAGTTTTTGAGTTTCATTTATCCCGACTTATAATGGAATGTGAAAGTTCAAGGCCAGTTATTTCCAATTGCTTGTGGTGTCTTTAATTTGGTAGCATAAAAAATGTATCGTGACATGATCAAATACTTTTGCATCCTTTCTCTAATAAATTGGATTAGAAGAATCTGATGAGGTATCTCGTTTCTTTTCTAGATCCATATCGTGAATTCAGAATCGTGCTGTTGTCAGAAATCCTTATCCTCGATGCAGTTGAACAATAAACAAGAATGAACATGAAGTTATTAGTGATGAATGAAGTGAGGTCAAAGGAGAAATTGAAACGAAGGTAGCAGCGAAAAAGAACAAAGAATGGGAACACAAGAAAAAGGTGCGAGAAAAATATGTATTCAAGCACGCTATTTAAACCTGTGCTCTTTATTTCATTTCGAATGTGTATGTGAATGCAAGTAAGAATTTCAACATTTTCAGAGAATTTAATTCATCAACGGCCTCCTTGTGCACTTATTTTGTCCAATGTAGTCATTTCACATATTTATTTTTCTCGCTGTAGGTACGCACCTGCATGCACCTGTATTGAAAAAGAGTGAAATACTGAGTTAAGCACACCGGAGTGAAAGGCTCAGAACGCGGTGGTCACAGATGTAAAGGAAATAATATATTTCTTAGCTAGAAACAGCACTAACCTTACATGCCACACATCACTTTCTAGCGTATGCATATGGAACTCCCGATGAGCGCAAAAAGCATCCGCAGAGAGAATGGCGGGGTAGGGGCGAGCCCGGGCGGGTGGCGAGGGGCGGGCCGGCAGGTTG
>BOPP01000088.1:4698730-4717037 GCA_017312745.1 Gryllus bimaculatus
GGCAGGCGGTGAGCGGCCAGCCGCAGAGGTCACGCTGCGAGGTCGCAGGTTCGACTACCTTCTCCGCCGTTAGGTTTACGACGCCGCGTTCGGTGTGTGCGTGCGTGCGTGCGTGCATGCGCGCGCGACCGTATCCTATTGCGTGATTTCACAACCCGCGCTCTCAGGGGAAGAGAGGAAGCTGTATTCTGACATTTAATATTAGGAATCTTCCTTCTATCGTTAAACGATAGTAAAACTTCCGTTTGTAAATAAGTTCTGTAACATCAATGCACTCTTTTATGTCGTAATATACAAGTTGATGCTGTCCACTTCTTCTTCTCAGCTTCATACCGCGTCTTATTTTACTTCGAGAATAATCCGCAACCGACATGCGTTCTAACAATGTCAAAATATGCAATAATTCCTGTATCATTATTGCAATGAGAATGTTTATTCAAACTATACTAAGGAAACAATGAAAATTAAATTAATTCATGTACATTAATGAATTAATTTACGTATAAGGCCAAACGAAATATTGCAAGTTTCCATGAACTCCTGCTTGTGCTCAGGTGCATTTAAAAAATACAAGAAAGTTATATAATTATAAACAAAAAACCTATTCACAGAGATCAAAAGCAAAAACTTGTCTGTCAGGGAAGGAAAATTAGATTAAATATTGCTGGAAAACATATTCTAAATTAATAGCTCTTAAATACATAGAATTCAATTTCATGAGTGAATCAGTAAGCATGAAGTCCGGGCACGTCTGGTATGAGGTCTTTGGTTCAGTAAGTGTAACGCGTGCTATATCCCGGGAGGTGGTGGTGTGCCTATCCACTGGAACGTGACGGATGGTAATGACCTACACGCTGAGTGACGGATATTCCCTTTCAAAGTATCTCCCCTAACGGGCAGCACACTAGTCCGCAGAAGCTCTAAGCTCCCGACTGGTATCCTGGCATGTGTGGTAGTGTAGTTCATGTAAGAGTAAAGGTGTGTAAGTGATGGGTGAGGATAGGGCAAGAAAGAAGAAAAGATCGCGCGCGGACCTCGGCCCCTTTGTTACGGAAGTGCTGCAGCATTCGTCTGACTTTGGTGGGAAATACCTCGGAAATCTACGAATCAGAGCAACTGCTCGCTGGAATTCTTTTCCTGAGAGACGCTGATTTCGACTTACTATCAATCTAGCTATCTCGGAAATCCGTCACCGTAATCTTGTATGTGCAATTGTTATAAATAATTCATAATTCTTACAAACTAATTGTGATAATTGTTTTAAGAGCGATACTTCTCTTGGATAATTGCCATCCCTTGCATCCGCAGCTGACAAAAGCGCGGGATCTGCGCGAGGAGGCCAAGGCCCTCCCGCAGTGCGCGGCTGAGTAATGGAGAAGCCCGTGCTCGGTGGCCGTGGGGGCGAGGGCGAGGGCGAAACACGCCCGCGATTTCTTAATCCCCACCCCTGCCCCCTCCGGCGCCTTAGCCCGAGCAACGGCACCGACTCCTCCGCCTCTACTTGCTACTTTCATGAAGTGAAGAGAAGAGAAAAATGTAACATTGTCAGTAAAACGTACGAACTCCTCAGATATACTCGTATTGTCGCCCACTGGTAACGAACCAGAGGATAATTTCGTTTCTGGGTGAAAAGCAGAACGGTGTAAGTGACCTAATTCTGACATAACTGTTTATTTAATTTAATATTACTGTAAAGTTGTGGTGCTTTACTTCATCATTAAAACAACAGCATTTGAATTGGTTATTAAAATCACAAAATTGTATTGTAACTGAAATGTAGCCTAAAATAAACGTTTTTTTCAGAATTTATGAAATGTCACTAATGCCTTTCTGGTTTTTATCCATTCATATGGGAAATTACACCATTCAAAATGTTGTGTAATGAGAATATATGTTTTGTGGGTCCTTGTTACGAAAAATTGATTGACGCAAAACTCCTGTCTGCCTCTCCGTCCGTCTGTGATCAACTTTAGTGTCTATATCGTCCAGCGTATTTTCTCAATAATTGATATTCCCCATTGATATGATCGAGCTCAAGGCCTTGCGAGATTGAAACGGATTTTTTGATTTTGGTGGCGTGAAGCCGCAACATTTTCGAAATTTCCTCAATAATGGTTTCAATTTTTTTATTATCTCTATTTATTAATTCATTGATTTTTTTAAAAAGTTGCAAAAGTTTAACAATTCTCGGCGTCTTTCTCCAACTGCAATATTTAAGGGAGATATTATTCCCTTGAAAAATCTGTTAAAAGACAGATCTTGAAATGAGTACATATAACATTTTTTCGAAAACGTGTGTAGTGTTGTTGTAATTTTTTTGGGAAATATAGGCCATTTTTACACAATTATTTTCGCAAAAAATGCACCAATTTTTTTCTTTAAATTTTTCCTGGTATACAGAAAAGGACGTAAAAAAGTGGAGCTCGTCCCAATTGCGGTGAACTCTGTATTTTCGAAAATTACAAAAATATTACATTTCAAAAGAACAATATAAAAAAGTTCAGTTTCTTTTGAGTTCGCCGTCGTTATGAATACCAAGCTATGTAGTGGTGTTGAAGTATAGGACGACAAAAAGTTCAATCTCAACGAAATCAATTATCATTTTCTAAAAAGAACATTCGATTTGACATTAAAAATAATTTATCTGTGCTGCAATATCTTCGCAGACTTGTGTATTTACACCAAGACCTGATGAAAACTACCTACGATTCAAACGAGAATACGATATAATTCCACAACAAATCAAGAATAAAGAAAACCCTCGACGACATTTCTCACATTACATCTCTCCTTTAAGAGTAGAATAATTCTTTAACCCAAGAAAAAACACATACAGGATTTATTTCACCTCATTATATCCTTCCCCAGATGCCCTAACAAAACGTTCGTAAATTTCACAGTAGCGTACATGCCAATCCCATCTGACACGCACGAATTGAAATTATTTTTCTGGCTTAGCTCAATACATTCACAAAGAAAAAGAACTTTAAGTAACAGAAATGAAAAATAAATGAAATATACAAGCCCCAAAACCAATGACTAATGAAAGAAGTATTTCTCAAAAAGCCCTAAATAAAATATCCCATAATAATGAAGCTCGTTAAACACCCCAAATAAATTTCGACCTCACCCTTGCATCCTCTCCCAGTTTTCAATTAATCTTAAGGTTGGGAAGGATTTGTTATAATTAAATTCAACACGTATTATTTATAATGAAAAGCGAGATAGCTAAATGGTGAACAGACCGAAAAATATTCGAGGACAATTTCTGATAAACGCGAAATCGCCAGTAGAAATCTTCATTAATCTTCACAGAAATCTTCATTAATATGTCATTCTTTAGCCACTAGCACTTCAAATATTTGTCGTAGCGTTTAAGTTATCGAAATTCAGTTTTTGGTATTTGACAAGTGACGTAGGGACAAACACAATGAAATACTACTTGATTGGATTTCAACACTTTCACTGCGAGAGTATTTAAGCGAACTTTGATTTTTCATGTTAGACGAGAGAATTTTTAAATTATTGAAGATGTTAATCAGGATGATATTATGTGAAAAACGTTAACAACAACAAACCCGTTTCGAAAATGTTGGAAATCAATCAATACAACATCACGAGCGTCTCTAATTCACCGAATTCCAAAAACATTTCAATATCTTAAACTGTACGACAAACATGTGTGTATGAGTGTGTATGTGGGGGGGGGGGATGTAGTAGTTATTGAATTATACTTGAGAGCAGAAAGGAATACTTAGTTGGAATGATCCGTTTAGCGGAAATTGACATCGGTTATCTGAAATGTTATCTGAAACGTTGTTTCCTTTACTTCATTTTATTCAATGGCCGCACTTGGCTGTTGGGCCATTCGGCGTCAAACCTCCCAGTAATGACCAGGTATGACCAGTAATGACGATCTGGATAGCGAGACGTCCCGCTGGGGGCAGGTAGAGCTGTGATCTCCGTCCATAGGACCATAGAGCGGGCACGTGTCATCCTCTGCTAGGCCAAAGCGATGCAGGTGCGCCCTAAGGTAGTCAAGGCCAGTCAGCATCCGGAAGTCGGCTACAGCAGTCGCCCTGTCGGTGGTAGGCGGGAGGGGATCGCTGCTGTGGAGTAAAGCCCACCGCCCTCCTTTGCTGGCTTCCTTGTGCATTCGCTTAGTGTAATGTTTTGCGGCTGCATTAATGAGATGTCTGGCCGGGGTGAGAGTGATATCCATGTATGGTTGGTCCGTTTCTGCCCCCTTTTTGGCAAGTTCAGACAAGAATTCAGAAAACTGATTCGGAGATATTCATAGCCGCGAATCGAACTAGTAGAGAGTAGAACGGTTTACCTGTGACAATCTTAGATCCCTTTCCTCAAACCCTGTGCAAATTTTAAAAAAATGGTTTCCTGAATGTTGATATTTGTATTACAAATGTCTTTAATATTATTCAATGTAAGTAACTACGTCTACTATTATTAGTATTATTAGAATTTTTATTATTATTATTATTATTATTATTATTATTATTATTATTATTATTAATTATGTATAGTGCAGTGGCGTTGTGAAACTGAGGGAAATGAGTGTGCAAGAAAGACACTACAGCTCAGTGATCCTCAATGTGGTGAAGTGAAGTGTGGTGAGATGGAGAGGTATGAAAGATTGCACGATGAAATGTTCACGTTAATTTGCAAAGTTTGTAAATTTTGTAATATTAAATTCTGTAATTTTAAGTTAGTGTATTCTGCCACCAAGTTTTCAAACTTAATTGCAGAATTAGTAATAAATCTAATCTAATGTTCGTCTGCATTTCGTTAGCAGCTACGCCGACATGACTTGGAATCCACTGAAGGCTGGCTGACTGTGTTGTTCTGCAGTAAGCGATTGTACGTTGTTTCCCTACACAAAGCATTCCACAACTCCACAGTAGCCATGCCATTCTGTTGTTAATATTTCCAACTCTACGGAGAAGTTAGAAGGAACATGATTTGCCAAATGCAATATAAAATAAAAAGTAGTTCCCGTCGCATATTTTTTGTAACGTCACGTCTTTGTAACTGGGAAATATTTTTCTCAAAATGAAACGCAGATTTTTGCAATACCTTCGCATGCAACGCAACGCGCATATTTAGCTAACTGAAATAGAAACGTCGAGCTATTGTTTTACTGCTGATGCTCGTTTCTTATGAAATTTCTAATGTCGTTTGAATTTGCCTCCAAGTTGAAATAATACAGATATTCCTATTTAAAATACCACTGCACGATATTTAAATACGTCACAGGACTTAATTTGAAATTTAGCCTCAACAAAGCTTTGATATTATCTTTGAACCCATAAGTATTATTACCACATATTGAATTATCTAAAGTGACATCGATAATGAAAGTATATTCTACAATGAACTCATGTCCAGGCTTTTATGAGCAACTTAACTCAGGAGTTAATAAATAGGTGTGGAATACGATCGTGATTCGAGTGCATTGCAAACAAAGCAAAGAGTTACAAGGAGAACTATTTAGTTAACTAACGCCTGTGTAAACTTCATTGAAAATGCACCCAATTACTGCTTCCATCAAATGTAAGATGAGAAAAAATGACAATATTTGTATGTACTCGACAAATGAATTCATGGCTGTCTTGCTACAAAACGTATTTAAACTTCATTTTCTCTTTATATAGTAGGCATTACGGTGTTTTTTTGTTATTATTTAAAGATGACTTAACAGCTAGGTTATTAGCGATCACTATAGATTAACGATAGCGTTAACAGTATGATGTGATGTGGTGATGGTGAGAGATGAAAGGACGAAAACAAATACAACCAACTCGAACCCGCGATCGTTCTGTCCGAAATCGCTAGGGCAGTATTGTCTTAACGATCACGGCCATCCGGAAAACCAGTTAAGGGGTTGTTAGAGTTAATAGTACCATATTTTCTCGACCCAGAAGGAATGAACACTGCCAAAATACACACAATAAGCAGTAAAACGACCGACAATTTGAAATATTTTTGAAGGTGTAGTATAACTGTGAGTTCAATTCGTTTAATTGGTATTGCTTGCGCCCAAAAATGTTATTTTAACATCATCAATGGCACATCGTTCGTTTTGAATGGAATATGTGGATGTTTACTTGAAATGGAAAACTACATTGAAATCGTTTTCCTTTAGTTTACTAATAATTTGTTATTACAAGACCAGTTTGAAAATCGTATATTGTTTAATTTATTGTTTCTTTATTGCAAACAATATTCGTACCCTCGGGAAAGATAACCGTTCTTCCGTTTCGAATCGACAAGGGTTTATCATTTAAGAATAGTTGAAAAAAAAATATAAATCCGAACTCATGTGAAATTGGCAATGAATGCGAAAGATAAGTTAATAGTGTCCCTTAATTGAATGGTATTTCTACACTCCGTGATCGTTGTTTAAGGCTCAAACATACCCAATGCAGAGGACTACCACAAATTACATACGAAGATAATTTTGAGAGTAAAATGTTATGATCAATGACGTTAAATGCTTTTTAAATATCTAAATACTTCAATAGGTGCTTTAGTTTGATCCACTGATGAAGCGTCATTTTTAAGACAAGACAATGTGACTGTTTCTATAGATTTAGATTTTGTATACCCATGTCGGCAATCTGAAAACGCTTTGTACATACAGAGCAATGTTTTCATTCGTACGAAATAAGTCTGTAATATTTTTAGGAAAAAACGGAAAGAGAGAAATTGTGAATGGAATTTTTGTTTGCTTTTGGGAAGAGTGACCTAGCCCTAGCTGTTTTGAAAACATCAGCAAATATTCTGTTGCATAATCTCCATCAAATAACCTACGTGTAAACCCTCTAAGAGGTATTCGTGGTAAATTGAAAAAGGTTTTTTAACTTCTGCAATTTTGAATAATATTCTAGAACCTCAAATTTACTCTTTTGTGTCGAAATTTTATATGTTGATTATAACTTTCCCCCCTACAAATAATAAAATAACTGTTTTCTAAGAAAAGTAAATTACGTTGTGTTTGCATTTACCCTCAGCCGTCTGGCTATATATTAACGAATCTATTTGCTCATTTATTGACGTTATTTAAACTAAGGGGCTAATGTAAACTGAGCGTATGCAACCCAAACATAATAATCACGTGATGCGGTTTTAATATTGCTCCATATTGATTCCGTCCAAATTTGGATTGATTCTTCGCAACTGATTAACTCCCAAATGTTACAAATATTGAATGTGTTTTGCGTCTGAAAGTGTTTAGCGTTTACACTGTTTACATCTACCACAATTAACCCTATGTTTAATCATAAGTGTAAATTCGTCCGAATAAATAAAAAACGTTATGATAATTACATAAATAATATTGGCACTGTGGTGGATTGTAGAATTGGTTTCCGACATACTTGGAACTATTTTCGTGTGCTCCAATTTTGAAATAGTTATAACAGGGTCCAAACGTGTGTCTCAATTTTACTTTGACCGGAATGTCACGAATCGTCCCGTTCATTTAGATATTCTAAAAACACCACACGGAGTTTATAGGCTCCCAGACCCAAACATGCCAGTATGTTTCTGGTGCCATAAGGGAATGTGATTCTGCGAATAAAACCATTCCTGTATATCTAGGCGATTCGAAGATCTCAACATGCGGTTAAGCACTTGTATCAACTTTAACAGTTACTCATTTCCTCAATTATTTTTGTAATACTTTATCATTTATATCAGCCCTAATAGAAAACACCGCTGTGGAGGCAACGACCGGTCACCTGTTTGCAAAGTTATTTTAGCAATAATAGTGGGACAGTGACAATTTATTACATGTCTGTTAACTCAGTCATTCATACTTATTTAATGCATCAATCGACACTTTATTATTGCCAAAAGATCGGATAGCAGTTCTCAGTCCTCTATCGCTAATGGTTCGCTAAGGATATAGCACAAGGAAAGGGAATAATTATCTCTCAAGACATATAAAATCTATGGCCATGCGTTATCATCGTGTTCATTCCATACCGACCCAGAAATGTCGATGCCTTCAGCCTCGCGTCCCTACGATTTATCGCAATCAACACTTAAAGCTACACGTACTCTCTTTGCCTTGCCCCCCCCCCCCAGCGCTGACGCAAATTCTCAGCGCCTTTCCATACCCACATTGACCTCTGGGAGGCCGAGCTGACTAACATCAAATTTCTGTGAGCCATAAGGCGTTTCATTGGCACAATTCCGTGCTCTCGCATTGAAATAGTGCACGAAACGCTTTCAGGGCTGAAATTCCGATTAAGTCTGCCCAAAAGTGTTTTCCAGGTCACAGAAATCACTTTTAGTGAGAGACCGGAAGTATGAGATTCTGACAGAAATAAATACAATGAAATTTCTACTATTAAAAAAGAACGTCAATATTCACAAATAATAGGCGTAAAAGAAAGAACAATCACATAAATTGTCTGTAACTTCAGTAATCTGTTAAGCGAAAACAATTGATTTGGTGGCCACTCCAGAGGTCGCCTTTTCTTTCTGAATTGTTCATGGCTTTCTTGACCTTAAGAAGTCAGAGTAATAATAAATAACCAATACAGAGTAGCTGTATCCATTCTTTCCATCTGGTTAACCACTCAGAATCATTAGACAGGATACCTCGAACACTAAAGAAGTTAACCAAATATATAAAGTAGTATTCCGTTCGGAAATAATCGAACTTAGTTTCTTAACTACACTACACGTCACAACTACACCAAACGTAACAGTACTTTTAAAAATGCGTAAATATTAGAATAAATGGCTACGTAATATTATAATATTAGTCTAACACTCAAAATTAATTTCAAAATTACACATTTCAAGTCGATTTCATATATTATCGAGGACAGCGACAACTTACTTAACTTCGTTTCCAACCTACGAAAAAAAGTTGAACTTGCGCATTTTAAAAAAAAAAATTATTTTGTTAGGCGACTGAGTTTACTTAGAGACAGCACTGTCGCTGTCTCTACAGAGACTCTGACCTGGAGCCCTAGGGGTTGAGTTCTGTCGGTGGCGGATTTTCGACACTAGCTAGACAGCTAGATCGAATTCAGCCGCTGCCTCGAATAGAAATCCAGCGGCCAGCTGCTCAAATCGGTGGTTTTCCGTGGTTTCATCAATCAATACCAGACAAATATAGGGACAGCTTCCTAACAAATGGGTAACGGATCACGCGCGATCTTTCCTTCCTCTTTCTCGTCTTACCCTCTCCTCTTAAACAATTAGCATGCACTATACTATCACATATGTCAGGAGACCAGTCGGGTGCTTACAGGTGTCCCGGCTAGGGGTTGCGCTGCTGGGACATTTTGGACGTACTCCGCTTCATAGCGGAGGGATCAGATATCAGCCACATCCATCAGGGAATATCCATTTTCAGGAATATCATGTAGGTTCATGGTATCTTGTAGGTATCATACAGGTTTTATCATTAGAATTATTCACAGATGGACTCAAAGCTGTATTGAACGTTGAACGGAAAGCTGTATTAAATGTTTATGTGAAAAACAGAATATGAATGAATACACAATATTTTTGTTGAAACATCCTATAAAAAATAACGCTTTGCTTTAAATATTCAACTCGTTTAGTTGCAGTAAGTTACTGTGCACCATATTTTCCTATTTTTGAGATATTTCGTCTCTCTGTCTACTTAAAATTATTCTTTTAGTTGGGTTTGAGATAATTGGTGTTTTACAGTAATTTGGAACTTACTTTCTTTGTCTTATATTGTAATAGCGGCTCAGGCCGTCCCTTTTGTCAGACAAAAACGAAAATGATATGAGAAGACGGTACATCTGTTGCTCCCCATTCGCCTAACGTGTATGAAGACGCCCAACGGAACCAGCTTCTCGATAAACCGCCGCCAACCGCTGGGCCCGGCGATACGTTCGTAGCGCGCTCTCTGCAGTCTGCGCAGCCGCAATCGCCGCCGTTTATCGCAGCGGTACGTAAACCGTCGTGCCTGGAACCTATCTCTTATCTAACCTTGCAAACGCTCACGAATAAGACTCGGCGGAGATTTATTCGTTTTGTAGAAAGTATCGCACGAGCTTAAACCAGCGTTGAAGGGAACAACGGGGAATGGGAGGAGAGGGTAAAGCCCGCGGGCGACATCTCCAGTTCGGTGGGGTGGGGCGTCGCCAACCGCCCGGCCGAGGCCATGACCAGGGGCAATCAACTGAAACAGGAGATGCCTCTAAAAGAAAGGCTGTGGTCAGTTTAATGAACATATCAACTGGAAAGGCGGGACCGGCAAAAGTGGCTCAAACCATCAACTTATGTCAATGCAGTACCTCTGACAGGGAGGTCATGGGTTCGAGTCCCCACAGTGGCAGGATTTAGTCGGGTTGGTTGAATTCTGCTGTAGTGTGGAGGATAATACCGCTCTGATCGGTAGATTTCGTTCAATATCAGACGAATGCCGGAGCAGAAACCTAACAAATGGGCCACAGACCGCGCGCAATATTTCCTTCCTCTTCTTTGCACTTTGCCCCCCCCCCCTTACATATACACACATATACACTCAGATGCACTACTCACTCATGTCAGGAGACTGGTCGGGAGCTTAGACCTTGGCCTGCTGGGACGGTGCCCCACTGCTGGGAGACCTGGTTGAGAAAAATGCCCACAGGGCGACGTAGGTCGGCGCCAAATCCACCGGAGGAAATCGAGCGGGGGAGTTCACCTGCATCTCCCGCGATCAAAACATGCACTACATTTAACCATCTAATGACCTTAGTCGTTCACGTGCCGGTAATCACTAATCAATCAATCAATTGAAAGGCGAGATGAATATTTGACCAGAAATAAGGAGCTGAAATAAAGCATATGTCTCCAAATTGTGCTCTGAAAACGGTATCTTTAAATATCTGACAATTATCGTACAATTTAATCGGTACTAATATTGTAAGTATTTTTGCGTCATTAAATACATTAAAAGCTTAAACTTTACTCGTGAATCTTGTTTATCACTTCGATCATGTCCAGGTCAGACGAAAGAAGAGCACGGTAACTTGACACGAACTGTTTTCCTCTCTGGACCTTAAATGATTTAATAACTTATGTAATTTAGCTCTTCCAGGAATGAAATGAATTCCCCAAAATACCTAAATATGACAAATATTAATTCGCCCTCCACGTACACCCGATATTGATTTACGGCACCTTGTGAATGGCTATCTGGGAGGAGGTGGTTAAAAAAGCGATAATTTTTGGGGAGATGCACCGTCTTCATTGGTGTACAATTATTGGTGGCAACGCTATCGGTGTTAATTTCCCGAGGGGAATGGCAATCAAAATTATTTCTCTAACTCTTTAACAACCCTGGGTAAAAACACTATTAGAGTCAAAAATATAGCCAAGTTCCCTTTCTAGAAAGTAAGACTCCACCTCTTCGTTGAGGATGACAACAACACAGGGATAGTCTTCGAAGCTGCGAACTTTTTTCGGCAAGGAATATTTTCACACAAAATGAAAGTATTTTCAGTGGAAATTTTTAAAAAGAAAAAGGTGTGCGTTGTGACGAGAATGTCTTAAGACAGTAAGATGTTAAGACGCCTAGAGAGAAGTCACTAGTCAGTTGGGAAGGAACGAGGAGGGCATTCGGACCTTTGCCCCACTGCAACTGAAGATGTGTGCTACAGGTGCACATGAGTCGTCTGGAAGAAGTATCTCCAGAGCGTCAGAAATTTCAGAAATCACGTTTTTTGCCAAAACGCGAATTTTTCCTGTTTTATACGCGTGCAATGATATTCTAGCAAAAAAATTTTAAAAAAATTATTTCGGAAAAGTTCATGAGGCTCCAAATAAAATATCCAAAAATACAAATATCGGTTTCAAATTCACGTGGATGCAACAGCAGCCCTATCAAATGGGGAATATCAATATTAGCGAACATCCTGACCGCTTTGTATACGAAAGGCGTTGTTCACAGACAAACGGACGCATAGAATCTTTTAGCAATCTTTCGGTATCAAGGACCCACAAAAGGAAGATTAAGTATCAGAATAAGCAATTTACTACATACATGAGCAAAAAACCCACTCTTATTGAATCTGGGACGTTTTGGTACTTTTTTCCGCAATTATGTTCTTATGCAATAGCACCGCAATTATTATATTATTTAACTCCCGCAAAATAACTTGATAACTAGAATAACTTCATAGTGAAATGTAACTGTACGTTTAAAATCTTAATAGAATAAACATCCATGGGTCCATAATTGTCCAATATTGACATTCTTTAAACGATGATAATACAACGTTACCACGCTTGTGAGCATGGGAAGGTGATATAGTAATAACAGTCAATCACCTAAAGTTGAGTCACTGAACATTCCAATGGGTGCAACTGTAGGTCATGTTCCAGTAGGTTTCACTTAGCTGGTTAGTGTTGACCATTGCAACAGAAGAAATACTCTCAGGCAAAACTTATGCCTGTCTACCCTGAACAAAGAAGACATTATAGAAGATACTTTTGAAAAATACCTTGTTGAACTAGAAATTGTATTCATTTGAATTTATTCCTAATACACCGAAATACTATTGAGATTTTTTAAAATGTTTTTCATTTTTAAAATTCCAACTTGTGACCAATATTTAATGCTACATTAGCGAATCTCTTAATGAACCAATCTCTTCATTAACTTCACAATTTCAATCTATTTAAAGGTTTTACAAGGGCGATTGTGTATCTCAAATGGTCTATATTGCCTTTTTTAAGATAGAAATTCACAAGTCACTTTACCATATACTTTTAAAAATAAACGAGTGCCAATCGTTTAACAGGTAAACTGTCATGGGATTTTGCTTTAAAATGTCACACGGTCGAAGTACAATTTTTCGTTTCTCTGTATCACACACGTGTAAGAATGATTCATACAATACATTAACAGTACAACACATTAGTCTCATTCTAACAAGACCGTAAAACTCATAACATGACGCACCAAACCTGTGAGATGTAAGATAAAATGGGGCTTACCAATTGCAACCTGGCCACTGAGCACGATCGAACCGTGACCCGCAAGTGGGTAGGCTGTCAACTTACAAAACAAAGATTGTCAACTGTATTTCTCACACACATACAATACATTAACGTACAAATAAAATTTAAAGGACAGAACAATCAGCGACAACAATAAACTGCCCACAGTTCTGGCCGTAAACATGTTTTCTGAAAAAGTTAAAATTAAATATAAATATCAAATTGATATTCTTCACAAAGCTAAATGAAATGAGTCAATATGTTTTTATATATTCTACATGTACTATAAATTGGCCAGTTTTCGCGTAGATATGTGCAGTGCTATTATCTGGTTCCATATACTACGATCATCACTAACGATCGTCAGTTTTGCAAATATGACTTACCCCCATTAAATCCTATATCTTTTAATAGATATCTACTCACCAACTTCACTGATCTTTACACAAATGTAGAAAAAAGAATTTGATGACCAAGTGGCGAAATTTATTTAAAGTCATTGTTTTGCTTTTAAATGTCATCTCGTATTAGCTTATTGTGTACAACGCTTCGCTTCACGTCTTATGGGAAAATTTTGTTTCTCTAAAGTAAAACTGCTAACGAAGGAACAGATAAAACGATATTGAACAGTCGTCGAAAATGTGTTTGCTTACGGAAGTATAATCGCTTTATTTTATTAAAATATTTGTTGGATGTTTTCTGTCTTTGAGTGGTTTCGTTCATTAAGAAGATGCAATAATTATTTCTCCATACTTTATCAAATGTGAACTGTAAAAACTGTAAAACCCCGTCAACAGCGTAATTACAAATCACAGTCACTAACTCCGTAAGTCTTACTTCATAATCTAATACTCGTCAGTTGAACGAGAAGTGACACAAATGACAGCACGGCAAAATTAGGGTAAAGTGCGCATATATTGTCGCCCTGCAACCTGAAACACCGAGGCAAATTTTTATTGCATCCATTTATGGGAATGTTTGTAAAATTAGGAAAAAAGTTTAAATGTGAAACAGCTATTTACAGACCTTTAAAAAGTGTTCTTAATTTCACCCCAAATAATTAAACAAGTAGAAAGCTTAAAATGGGACAAAACCCAATTGCTATCATTCAATAAATATTTTATTAACAATTATAATTTAATTCGTTTTCTGACAATAAACTGGATGTGGCGTAAGAGAGGGAAATATAATCAGTGCAGGATTTTTGAGAGGGTATTTCCGTTGAAATCTTGGAAATCGATATTCCGCAGAACTACAGAAATTTCTTTATACTCCATATATATACTTTGTGTATACGTACGTATACGAGAAAGTAAAAATCAAGAGAAAACAAAAATAAATTGATTCTAAATTTCAGTTTTGCTAGGAAAATCATTGATTTGAATATTATTTGGGACTCAATTACACATTGTGAAACATAATCCCTGTGTATTTATAGAAATATCAAATGCAACGAAATATTTGAAGATGTATCATTACTACATTATGTTCAAAACCGTTCATTCAACCGTTCACAGATGTAGGTAAATTCTCATTTGAACAGGGAACAATACAAAATTGAAACAAATTACTTGCAACAGAGCTGGAGACTTAGATTTAGATTTATTTAGTCAAAAAACAGTACAAACTGTATGTGACATATAGGGAGAAGATCATCCGTGCACGTTTTTTTGAGTTCCAGAATCCCTTCCCTTCATTTTAACTATAAATAGTTGAAAGATGAGTAAAATTTAAAGATAAGTAAATAAATAAAAATAAAATTAAAAGAAGCTGAGATTAGCAATATTTGAAAAAAATAAACATTTTCGTTCCCGAGTTATAGAAAACTTAATTGCATCGGTTAAATAATAATTCAAACTGTTATCACCCGAGATAAGATCTATTTTGTTTGAATACAAAGAAAATTGCTAATTTGTGAATTGATGAAATAGAAAAGCAAACCCCGTTAGTTAGTATCGCGAGAAAGTTCTGATAATTTTCCCTACGTACCAAGTTCAAGAACTGCGTGACGTCATTCTGGTTATGCAAAGGACCTAGGCGTCTACCGCCTAGGATGGGGAATCAAGGTTTGATAGCCACCACAATGCTGACCCGACAGGAATTTCGTGAGGTGTCACAATAGAGAGGATTGCTAGGACCGAGATCCTGATTTTGAGAGGATGGTCAAATGCCTCACAACGAAATTACCACAGATCTTTTGTGAGCCGTGTGAAACTGAGCGTCATCGTGCAGAAAGTGAACACCTGCTCTGAACATTCCGTGAGGCCCGTTCTGAAAGGCCCTCCTCAATTTAGAAGTGTTGTACAGTAATGTTAAGCATTCACCGTCACTCCTCCGGCGAGGAACTCGATTAGCAGAATGCCCTTTCTATCCCAGAAGACTGTGCACAACACTTGCCGTGGTGACAAAGTTTGCTTGAATTTGGTCGTAGTGGGAGATCGTGTGAAGCCATTGATTACTTTTTGCTTGTTGGGGAAAAGTGTTCAACCGACTTTCCGGTGATCGTAGTCGGAGATCTAGAGTGAAGCCATTGATTGCTGTTTGGTTGCTGGGGTAAAGTGTGCAACCGACTTTTCATCGCCTACGAAAATCTGATCCGGAAACTCGCCACCATCATCGTGGTATCGCTCTACAAATGTCAAAGCTGGCCCACGCGCTTTCTTATGTATTACCCATCAGTTGCTTCGGCACTCACCTCGCTCATACTTCTTAAACAGCTGATCTCAATTTCGTTCAATAAGTAAAAAGAAATGTGCAAGATGCGTGTACTGAATTCCGTAACCTTGAAACGACGGTTCTCGACAACTCGCTTGTTCAACAAGATCGTGTCGAAGGATGGCTGCGCACTGCACTCCACATCATGCATATTGCTCCGCCCTTCTTCTCTACACCAGTAACATGACCGTCTGCTTGCTCATAACGCCCGTTCTAAAAACTTGACACAGTTTCTGATGAATTTTGATCGATGCCATTTTCTCTTGATTGAAACAATTTATCACTGCCGGAATCTCGAATGATGTGGGGATGCAGTAAAAACCGCCATCTCTATCCGCTGCACAATGCGGAATCAAGAAGTGATACCGGACTCATATGATAGCTGCGTCATTATTCTATCACGCACGCACACTAACCTTCCCAAATTTATGGCTGTAATCTGTTAGCTGTGAGGGAAACTTGCCTTCTCTTTGCTCCATGATGTATTTAAAGTTTTTATTCTCTATTCCAGGAAGTCAAAAATCAGCTTAAAAAGGGAAATTAAGTCACATACGTATTCTACATACTAACAGCAAAGTGTTAAAAGTGTGTAAAAACCAACAAAACAATATTAATGTGAATTTCATCCCTTTTGTGTTTGCGTAAAAATTCTAAATATATTTTCGAGATATATGTCAAGATCTTAAATGTTGTTAGATGGTTGTTTGGTTTTCGCAAATGGCTTTGAGTTTTCATCAAAAGATAAGGTTTATTATTTATACTTCATAATTTTTTTTAATTTTTTCTTTAAATATAAAGTTTTTTATTCTAGTCAGCATTAGAAAGTATCATACAGTGTCATACAATACATATATTCAAAAAAATCATATAAAAGCAGAAAAATGTCAATTATTGTAAAATTCGCGATGAAATTATAAATGCCGCGGAAATCATAAATGCCGGACTTGTAATGAATCGTTTTGTTAGGCGATAATTTCAGGACGTGATACCTATTAAAGCATTTCGCTTTTTACTGAACAATAGCTCCTGTTTTATTACACTGTTAGATCAGTTTGCGCAATGTTACCACGTAATTTACTTAACTCAAACGCACAACCAATGTGAGATCAGTATAAGATATAAAACGAATACGTAACATCCTTGACATTCCAAGCACGTGATGCAAGTATCTTTTCAGAGTGAGATGAAAGTGGAATCTTCCCTTTGCCGTGCGTATTTATTTACGAATCAGTAGTTTTTGTGAAAAGTGAATCTAAAAACATTAGTAGCGAGAACATATTTCCATGTACTACATATATTTATTATTACAACAATCTTCGTAGGAATCGTATGTGTCAGGTCTCAGTATCAGCTGCTCACTACGTGAAATTCACACGTAATACTTGAAACCTTTATTCAAGTTAAAGTGAGAAGTAAAATATTTTCTGCTGTATAACTGTTTCTATACCAGAGAGTACACACCGACTGTCAAAATGGAACTAATATATATTTTATCAACGATGTTCAATGAATTAGTAAACATTTGTACACTAGAATTTTGAAAGACCAAATATGCCTGAAACAAGTTATGTACACCAGCATCTGGGTCAATGACCCCCATCTTGATCAGAATTTTCATGCAATTTCACTGAGAAACTGCTGACATGGCCCCTTGTTTTGTTTCTGAACATTAATGTAGCTTCCTTCTGCGCACGATTTGTTGAGTTCTACTTTTGCTAGTTATGGTATGAGTAGATCAGGGCACGGGTGTTGCTATTTTCTTAGCCATATTTTAAAATCAAACGTGGTTCGTTTACAGATACAAATAAGTTTTCTATAAATTTGGAATGAAAATTTCTAGTTTTCAAAAGTTTCTCATCTCTCTTTATCGTTCCTTTTATTCCGCATTCAACTATGTACTCATATAGTAAAATTGTGAGGAAGGGATTCCGAAGCTCACAAAAACGAGCGTAGATTAATATTTCTCCCCATACGTCATATTTGTGTGTTGTTTTCTGGCGTAATCAAATCAAAAAGACAATAAACCAGACACATTCTACCTTCATCATTAGTATTCAGGTATGATCTTCGCTCATTAGTATTTAGGTTTATTACAAGGAGATCACGGCGTCATCGGTGGATCAATTGGGCCTTCAACGTAAATCATCAAGCCTCTTGAGGATCATTAACACAAGGTCATTGAAGAAAAAATATGCCAAATTTTTCTGATTCCTATTGAAAAACTGACTCACACGTTTATTTCCATTTTTAGTTTACACAACGTTTCTGAAAAGAAAAGTCACTCAAAGGGTGAAATTCAAAAAACTATGACAATTGTTGCATTTAGCGGGTCACATTTAAAGAAGTCTAGTGAATCCTCCGATTAATAACTTCTTCATGAAATAAAGATCTTCCTTAAGCACTTAAGTAAAGGTTCTGCGATCTTAAGCCATTTGTAACTCGACAAACATCACGGCCCGTTCTTTTCAAACATCACTACCAACGGTCCATTTAACGCTCACGTCCAAGTCCCGGGGGCGGGCCACACTTTATGGCGCGTAGTAAGCCCTGTTGATTGAAGTCAGTAGCGAAACAGTTCGCCGCGAACACCAAC